>JAAALK010000081.1:7496686-7709791 GCA_019279435.1 Zizania palustris | reverse complement strand
TGGAAAGGTGTGGACAAGAGGACTAATGTTTCAATGGTTAGTTTTTTCTTTACCATTCTTGTCTTCCTGCCATTTAATTTCATGTTGATCACCAATTTACTTATATTATGTTATTAGCTTCCTTTCTCTGTTGTGCTTGAATAATTGAAATTTGTCCATATAACTTCATCAGATTATGTTTATTTATCACCCCTTATTTGTTAGGCCTCACTATAGTTTTTTGATAAACTCATTCTCTGAAACACTCATATGTATAAGTTTCTTTGCTGCATTTCATCCTATCCTGAATTGGCTCCAGTTCAATTTATGGTTATTTGCTAGGTAAGACAATTGATGTTGCTGCTATTAGTACACTTGCAAATTCAATGTTTCTTTTCCCCTAAAATATGTTGATATCTGAAAGATACTTCATTTCGACTTCCACTTTGCATCTCCCTACATATGATTTATGGCATGGGTTATATACTAACACATATTAATAATTTTTCAGGTCATAGATTATTTTGTGCCAATTATTTCTAGGGTACAATCTGTGATGTCCTGGAGTGCAGATAAAGGAGAAATTTGCTATGTACAAGAACCTGAAGCCATGTGGTTTACAGGGAAAAGATTCACACTGAAATGATGAGCCAACACTCCTGGTGACCATGATGCTGAAGTTTTGTTGAACAAGAGTTAAACATATGTTCAGTTTGGACAGGCTTTTGCATGAATAATGCCATCCCGTGCAAATACATGTACCAAATTTGTATTTGCCATGATGTGCATTGCTTTCTTACAATATTTATGCATATGTATTACAAAGATTCATGTTTATGATACAGAGTTGTCAAATGAAATGAAATTGTTAGCAACTTTTCCTTATTGGCTTGCATTGATACTGATCAAGGGAATGCAATAATGATTGACTTCAATATGTAGTCTGTGTATTCTGATTGGTCCATATTTTTGGTGAAGCAAATAATTGTTGGCCAATTATTTCCAATAGATCATTTATTTATAAAACATTATCTGATAATAAAATATAAATATATATTACAATTATGTATGCAAATAAAAAATCATTATATATTAGTACACATGAAAATATATGTATCTATAAACCGTCTCTATAATTCTTAATACACAATGTGATGTAACTTGTAAACATGTCTATATCCGTAGATGCGTAATTATAATGTATCTATGATATTGTTTCTACATTTGTTAACACGCATTGTGGTGTTAATACAAAACGTGTCACCTGCCATATCATCTGCCATGTCACGTGCCATGTCAATCGCCACGTCATCTTCCACGTAATTTGCCACATCATCCGCCACGTCATCTTCCACGTCATGTGCCACATCACGTGCCACATCATCTGCCACGTCACGTTCCGCCCTCTACAAATTCGTCTCTATACTTATTACTGCGCAATAAGGCGTCCTTACAAAACGCATCTATATTATTAGACATAATTTGTATATGTATCTATAAATTGTATCTACATTTATTAACGTGAATGAAATGTCACAATGCTACGTAACTACATCACTACAGACATTTTATACATGTGTCTACTAAATTGTATCTAACTTTATAGATATGCAAATAACGTGTTTATAGACTGTCTCTTTCTTTCATAGCAACGCATAAATAATTCATCTCTACAAGGTCTGACGCGGTACGTACGAAGACGCTTCTAACACGCTTTATGAAAGCGTGTCTATATTGACATAGAGATGAAATAAAGCGTGTCTAGACCCTAATTCTGGCGTAGCTACAGGGGGTGTTTTCTAGTAGTGACCATGGTATAGACATAGGCCCGTGGTACTTATGCATGATGCATTCTTGATTGAATGAATGTTTTGCCTATAGAATGGCTGAGGATGACCGACGCTGGATGTATAGTGGTTGGATGAAAAGTGGAGCTCACACGAGGGAGTGGGTAATCAACGCTGAGAAATTTGTTGATCGTGCATTTTCTTTGACAACAAACACTGGCGCGAGGTGCCCATGCATGAAGTGCAGAAATTCTCGTTGGCAAGACAAGAGGACATTGTCATTGCATATTTGCAAATATGGTTTCGTGCCAGGTTATGAAGTTTGGTCTTTTCACGGTGAGACAGGCCGTGAAAAAACGGTATTAGTGGTGGAAGAAGAAGATGATAGCGTTGCTGACGATAGGATGGATGAGATGGTTGATGCTATACGATCGGAGTTTGAATCAAACCCCGAGGATCCTCCAACACCAGAGGTTCAAAAGTTTTTCGACATCCTTTGAGCTTCAGAAGAGCCATTGCATGAGCACACCACCGTAAGCGTTCTCGCTTTCGTGACTCGTATTATGGCTATTAAGTCAAAGTTTGCATTTTCAAACAATTGTTATAAGGAGCTCTTGAATCTGATCAACGATATCCTTCCTAAGAACCATAAGGTGCCGAAAGACATGTACCAGTCAAAGAAAATGCTTTCTGCTCTCGGTATGGAGTATGAAAAGATTGATGTGTGCCGAGATAATTGTATGTTGTTCTGGAAAGAACATAGTAATGAGGTGAAATGCTTAAAATGTGGTAAACCGAGATTCGTAGAGGTCGTAAATGAAGACGGAGAGAAGGTGACGACAGAGGTTGCTCATAAGCAACTTCGTTACATGCCTCTTACACCTCGGGTGAAACGATTGTTTCTCTCAAAGAAAACCTCTAGACATATGCGATGGCATAAAGAAGGTGTACGTGAGAATAATCAAGTAATGGTGCACCCATCTGATGGTGCGGCATGGAAGGCTCTAGATGATTTTGATGCAGACTTTGCTAGTGATGCAAGGAATGTTCGCATCGGGTTGGCAACTGATGGATTCACGCCTTTCAATGTAACGGCATCGTCGTACTCTTGTTGGCCTGTGTTTGCTATTCCATACAACCTTCCACCTTCGTTTTGTATGAAATATGAATTTATGTTCCTGTGTCTCATTATACCCGGTCCAGAGCATCCTGGAACACGACTAAACGTTATGCTGAAGCCCTTAATTGAAGAGTTGAAATAATTGTGGAAAGGACTTGAAGCATATGACTATGACCAGAAGCAAAAATTCAATCTTCGAGTTGCGTATCTGTGGTCGGTCCACGATTTTCCGGCATACGGTATTTTTTTGGTTGGAGTTGTCATGGAAGGTTGACATGCCCGATATGTGCGAAGGACACAGATTGTTTCCGTCTGAACTTCGGGGGAAAGATTTGTTACTTTGATTGCCATAGATGCTTTTTGCCCTCGAATCACCCATTTAGGTTACAGAGAAACAATTTCAAGAAGGACGGTATTGTTGTAAAGGGACCACCAAGACGTTTAAATGGTAGAGAAATCGTTGATATGCTGAATGAGTTGGTCCTTAATGAAAATGAGGATGGATTTGTAGGATTCGGAACCGAACATAATTGGACCCACATATGTGGCTTATGGGAACTGTCGTATGTCAAATCACTAATTCTGATGCACAACATTGACGTTATGCATCAGGAACGTAATGTTGGTGAAAGCATTATAAGTACATGTATGGATTTTACTGACAAGACAAAAGATAATGTAAAGGCGAGAAGAGATTTAGCTGAGATTTGTAATCGACCAACCCTTGAGTTGACGAATAGTGGTGGCAAGCCACGTGCCCCATTTTGTTTAAAACCTAAAGAAAAAACAAGTAATGAGGTGGTTGAAAAATTTGAAATTCCCAGATGGTTACGCCGCGGGATTTAGAAGAGTTGTGAACTTGAATACAGGGAAATTAAATGGATTGAAAAGTCACGATTACCACATAATAATGGAAAGACTCCTTCTTGTAATGTTTCGCGGGTACCTGAATGATGATGTGTGGAAGGCGTTAGCTGAGCTAAGCCATTTTTATAGACAACTTTGTGCGAAAGAAATTAAGAAAGATATGAAGGAGATGCTAGAGAAAGAGATCCCAGTGCTTTTATGTAAACTGGAAAAAATATTCCCTCCAGGGTTCTTCAATCCAATGCAACATTTACTGGTTCATCTGCCATATGAAGCTAAGGTAGGTGGCCCTATGCAATATAGGTGGATGTATCATATTGAAAGGTCCCTAAAGAAGCTTAGAGCGATGGTTGGTAATAAGGCCAGAGTTGAAGGTTGCATCGCAGAAGAATTTAAATTGAAAGAGATATCATACTTCACTAGTGTATACTTCGCTGAGCATCACAATGTCAACACACCTGCTACATGGTACCATATGGATGAAGACCATCCTTGTAGTGATCTCCAAATATTTGGGTGGAAAGGCATAACTGTTGGTGTCTCCACGACATATTATGTAACTCAGGAAGAACGAACATATGCCTTGCTCTACATGTACTCAAATATGGAAGAGATGGAATAATATTTCGTGTAAGTGATTCTTTTTAGTTTTATATTTTACCTCCAAATTTTATACCTACCTGTTTGTTTACCTATTCATTACAATATTGACAGTATGTTTGATTCGAAATACATGACGTCTGGTCGTCAACCAACGGAGAAGCAATTAGATAAATTGCGTCGAGAAGGAGTAAATGGTGGGCCTAGTTTTCTCACTTGGTTCAGAGAACATGTAAATCCTTACCTTTTGTGACACGTATTGTTTTACTCTACTAGGTTAATTATCATATAATCTCCTATGATTTGCAGTGTGTGCTCGCTGATAATGTACATATAGACTTGCGACAGCTCTCTTACGAGAGTATTAGTGCCAAAAGTTACGGTCGCTATGATGTTAATGGTTTTCGCTTCCGTTCAACTATTTTTGAAGCATATCGACCTCTAGCGGCAACAACTAATACTGGAGTTGTTACAAGGGTCGTTGATGGACAAGGCCACGAAACTATGTATTATGGAATCATCAAAAATATAATCGAGTACAATTTTGCCGGGAATAAGGAGATTAATGTAGTCTTCTTTGATTGTGATTTGTTCGACCCTAAACATGGTACTCGTGAAAACCAATTTGGGATGGTTGAAGTCAAACACGCGAAACGATTATCTGGTTGCGATAATTTTGTTCTTGCTCACCAAGTCGAGCAGGTGTATTATATGTCGTACCCATGTGAAAAACTAAGTGCTTGGTGGGTAGTCTACAAAGTGAATCCTCGGGAACGTCTACACACCCCTAGTGATGGCGCTTATCAATTGGAGGTTGAAGAAGTCGATGAGGTTTACCAAGATGATGAATTGCCGACTTCGTTTATGGTAGAGTCAGAATCGTCGACAGATTCTTTTCTCGGCGATTCTAATGATGTGGCAGTTCCCGAGAAAAGGAAACACCAACATAAGAAGAAAAACGTAACATGGCGTGCTTTGGGGAGAAAAGGACAAATTGATCCTAATTTTGATGATAATTGACAAGTAATTGTTTTCATACATGCATATGCAATATACTTCATATTACATGTTTTTTCATATGTTCTTTACTAATAAATGCTTGTTTGTGCTTATTTTGAACAGAATGTCGAAAAAGGTGAGGAGTGTCACGAGGAAGCTCTTCCGCTTGGGGAGTTCATCGGCGAGTACTCCGGCGAGTACTCCGACGAGTCAGGAGGACACCCTATTCCAGGGTAGTTCCTCTTCTTCAAACAGATGTCATCAAGAGCAGCTCATGAGATGCATAGATCCGACATTAATTGGTCGGCCTATTGCATTTCAACTAGATGAGGAGGTAACTTTCAGATTGTTTTTTATGCCAGTTATAAACTATTACTAATTGTTTCAATACTGTTTTGTAGGAGGAAGAACACTTGGAGAGCGCGGGTCACGAGGATCATCCGGTGGTTGGGGGGCAGGAGGGGGATGTTGTAGAGTGTGCGGCACAGAGGGATGACCTAGAGGGTGCGGGGCTGGGGGATGACCCGGAGGGTGCGGGGCTGGGGGATCTCCCGGAGGGTGCGGGTCAGGAGGAAGGGGCTGAGGCTGCCGGTGGGTCCTCAGTATCTTTCAGGATGAGCCACCTGGTTGCCCCACCAGTAGTCTCTTCCGGTGGAGCCAAGATCGAGATTACGCCTGTAGGTGACGGCTAAGTGTAATACTCTTCTGTTGTTTTGCTTTTTTTTCAAAAAATTTCTTTCACTAAATTGACTTTATTTATTATGTATTTCTAGATCTTGGATTGACTCTCGGTTTGACGGCACTTCGAGGGTCAGGCAGGTTAACCAGATATTGGGTAACCTGTGTCGTCTGCACTACCCAGGGGTGCTGACAATGTCGACCGGTGAGCGGGTTCTATGCCAGACATGGGACCAGTACCGGTTTGCTCCTGATGGGCACCACGGAACTGCTCAGGGGGCGGTGTCTCATGACTTTTGGGTATGCATGTGTTTTTTCAATCTTCTTTTAGGCTTTTCGAGTTACAACACTTTACTAATCATTACTTTTGCAGTTATGCTTTTTCTTGCCAGAGGTCGGCAATCACCATACCCATGCCCTTCAAGTCTTCAACAACAATGCACATAAGGTGGTGAAGGACGCCATTTCGTATGCCCGCATTCAAGCGAACAATGCTTACTACAATGAGAAGCTAGGGCAACGAATGAGCAAGGCGACAGGCTCATCGTCAATCTATTTGACTGAAGAAGAATACCGTTCGGTAAACAATTCTAACTTTTTAAATCTTCGATTATTGAGATTTGTTGTCATATAATACAAATAGCATCTCTGTTCAGGTGAGGATTCCGTGGTTTGCAAACCGCGAGGACGCATATTTCGAATTCTGCAAGATTTGGTCTTCAGCCGCATTTAAGAAGACTTCCGAGGAGAAAAGACAATGCCGCGAGACGGATCCGAAGAACAGATATGGTGCCGACGGACATATTCGCCATGCTAAACGCTTGGTAAGACCTCCTTCTATCACTCTCTAGCTATAGATACATTGTAATGCGACTAACTCATTTCTAATGTACAGGAAGCTAAATCTGGCAACGTGCCAAGTGACATAGAGGTGTATACCTCTCGTCACAAAGGAAGCGATCCTAAACAGCCAGATGTCTTGTGTAGCCAGATAGCCACGGACCATTTGGTGAGATGTTATTAAGAGTTTATGTAATTTCATTTTTCTGCGTCTAGCTAATCGGACATGTTTTTTGCAGGCGCAGTATGGTGAACACATGGTTCGACTCCATGGAGAGAACTATGATTGGCGGAGAGAACCTATCGACCAAATGGCCGTGTCCTCCAGCGGAGGTGGCAAAAGCCATGGACGGTGAGACAGTGTTTTTATTAATGTTTTGTGTATGGTATTATGATAGTAACTAACTCATTCAATGTTGCAGGTACTCCATGTTCAATGGAGTTATTGACTCGAGAGCGGTGAGAGCTCAGAAGTCAGCTCAGTCGTCACAGAGCTCCGTCGGAGTTGGCTCCAGCCGTCGTCGCTCTTCAGAAACCCCGGAGGTGGATCGGGTGAGGGAGGAAATGAGGCAGGAAATGAGGCGGCGCGACGAGTACTATACCGCCTGCTTAGCACAACAGCAGGCGATGATCCAAGTAAGTTTAGTTTGGAGTGTTGTAGTTAAAAAGTATTCAGAAATAGGTTTAGAACTAACTGATTACATGACAACATGTGTAGCAACTAGCCCAGCAGCATGGTGGATTTGACATGTCCAATTTCCAACCACTACCTCCCCCGCCACCACCATTATATTCTACATCACCTGAGGTACCTCCTGACATATCGTTACTTCAGATACTTAAGTTAGTGTTTAGAAGAGTAGTTGAGTTAATTCATTCTCTAATTTTGTCTATTTCTTCAGACTTTCCGTACGCCTGGCCAGGATGGAGCCCCTCTGGCAAATGTGGATGAAGCGGGAGGCAGCGGCGGCACCCACGACCCAAATATGGGTGAAGCGGGAGGCAGCGGTGGCACCCACGACCCAAATGTGGGTTATCAGTGAGTATGGATGTGTAGTGTGAATCTCGATGTGTTATGTGACTTTGTATGTGAATTTGAATGGTATATGTGAATGCGGATGTGTATTGTGACTTTGAATGTGAATTAAGTTGTGTTATGTGATTTTGGATGCGATGTGTGAAGTTTTGGATGTGAGATGTGATTTTGGATGTTATATGTGAAGTTTGAATGTGATTTTGGATGTGAAATGTGAATTTAGATGTGTATTGTGAATGTGATTAAAATTGTGGTTGGATGTGAGTGTGAGTAGGGGAACCAGGAAAAAACAAAAAAAAATACCGGCTAACTTCCGTCGGCTTTTACCATAGCCGATGGAAGTTAGCTAGTTTCGGCCACGTGGGCAGAAAGGCTAACTTCCGTCGGCTAGGGCCAAAGCCGACGGAAGTTAGCTTCCCCTAACTTTCGTCGGCCAGGCTGGCCGACAGAAGTTAGCGCCCCCCTGCTGACGTGGCAGAGTTCGGGGCTAACTTCCGTCGGCCACGTCAAGTCGACGGAAGTTATCTAACTTCCGTCTCCTCGCTTCCATCGGCCAAAGGCCGACGGAAGTTAGCGTTTTGCCGACGGAAGTTAGCTTCTTCCATCGGGAAAGGGCTAACTTCCGTCGGCTTTGGCCGACGGAAGTTCCCTGTTTTGTTGTAGTTATTGTATCGCCGAACCATCGATGGAGTGCTATTGAAGTGTTTAGACCATGAGCAGTCCTAGGTGGCTACAGGAGAAGTCCATGAGGGGCTTTGCGACACTCATCAGTCGGCCCAAAAAATGAGTTGGATGCTCAAAAGGGCGGGTTTTTATTGTCCGACTATGACTGAAGATTGTTTCAAGTACTATAGAGGGTGTGAGGCATGTCAGAAGTTTATCAACATCCAGTTGGCTCCTGCATCATTGCTCAATCCTATTGTCAAGCCATGGCCATTTCGAGGTTGGTGTTTAGACTTCATCGGCCAGATTCACCATCCTTCCTCAAAAGGGCATAGGCTCGTGTTGATGGCAATGGATTACTTCACTAAGTGGACCGAGGCCGTACCTCTCAGGAACATGACTCACAACGAGGTACGTGATTTTATTTTTAAGCACATCATACATAGATTCGGCATTCCCCAAACTCTTACTACGGATCAAGGTAGTTCATTTGTTTCTGGAGAAGTAAGGGACTTCGCCGAATACTATGGTATTAAGTTGATAAACTCTTCACCTTACTATGCTCAGGCCAATGGTCAGGCCGAGTCTAGTAATAAAATCGTGATTAAGCTTATTAAGAAGAAAATTTAAGAGTTTCCTAAAAGGTGGCATGAAGTGCTTTCCGAGGTGTTATGGGCTTGTAGGATTGCAAAGCACGGTGCCACCAAGGTCAGTCCATATGAGTTGGTATATGGACAATAGGTCGTTCTGCCTGTAGAGGTAGATCTTGGCTCCTTAAGAGTGTTAAAGAAAGACGGCTTATCGGTCAATGAGTATGAGTCTCTTCTGAAAGACAATCTAGAGGAAGTGACCGATAGGAGACTAAGGGGTTTGGAAGCCATAGAAGTAGACAAGAAGAGGGTATCTAAAGCCTACAATAAGAAGGTTAAACCAAAATCGTTTCAAATAGGAGACTTGGTATGGAAAACAATTTTGCCTTTAGGCACGAAGAGTCCCAAATTTGGCAAATGGTCACCTAGTTGGGAAGGTCCTTTTAAGATAGCCGAAATCGCTCCCGGCAACGCATACGTGTTGGAATCCCTGCAGGGAGAGCGGTTTCGAAGAGCTTTGAATGGTAGATACTTGAAAAGGTATTTCCCAAGTGTGTGGCAAACATCATAAAAGTGTCGAAAAGCCGATACAGATGGTATCGTCTTCAGCTCGTTGTGCTTTTAGTTCAATAGTTCACTAAAAGGCAGGGGGCATTTGTTGATGGCAAAAAATGGCATTAATGGCTAGATTGTCAAAATATCAATTTTTGATGGTTTGGGCCGAAAATACACATGTCCAGGGTCTATCCGAAGCCCTACAGGGCCGAAGTCCATTGAGCTATGGGCTCCGAAAGCCTCTAGCCAACCCATGGGCTTCGGCAAGGAAGCCTTCGGAGGCCCACGCTGCGGAAGCTTTGGCCCGAGGAGTAGGCCTCGACGGGCCTGGCTGAAGCCCACCTTGGCCTAGATAGAATTGTTTGCGTCACCGGCTCAATGTTTATCTCTATCTGGTTGGATTAATAGTACATTAGATTAGGAGTTAACCCCCTATAAATAGAGAGGCATGGCTGGCGTGGAGAACCCCCCCAACTCAAACCAAACCAAAGCCAATGCTTTGATCGTATTTACTTTACCTTTATTTTCCTGTACCTCTTCGTGGGTTTGCCTGGAAGCCCTCCGTCGGCCGCTACAGAACAGTGGTAACCCTTGTTACTTCGTCTGTGAAGTATCCATTAATCTACGTAATAGATTGCTATCGCCTTGTTACTTCGCCTGTGAAGTATCCGCTAATATGCATAATAGATTTCTACCTTCGCTACTAGTGCAACACTTAGCAAAATTCAGTGCTCAAGCTGAATTGGTACTTCGCACTCTTCTATTGCAAGTTCGCACGTTTGGAGCCACTTCGTTAGAGGTGTCCGGAGCTGAGAGATTGGTTTCGGAGGTCCCCAGGATACCCTTCGGCAGACCACAGGCTACGACAACAAGCTTCGCCAACATACTTCGTCGCAACATGCTTTGCCACAACCATACTCCGCACCGGACGAAGTTGCACTCGTGCGTGGCCCTCGCATAACTATTCTGTAATTTGCTGTATCGGAGATCCCACGCCGAACCCCGCTGTTCGGAGGTGGTCATCGCATCTAGATCCGTTCGAAGTCCATCTTCGATCGGATCAATCCGAACGCCGAAGCACCCTTCGGTGGATTACTTCGCACCAGACGCCGAAGGTACCCTTCGGCGACCCCTTCGCATAAGACTTCGAACCAGGCGGGGCTCCGACTGGTTTGTTGATTTTATTCTATTTAATCTATTTTTCGGATAATTGGATTATTTTGTGTAATCTGGTTGCCTGGCGACTCCACCCCCCTTATCACTATTAAGGGTAGTCGGAACGCGACGTCGGTGCTACGTCACGCTTAGGCTTGTCCCTGAGTATCCGTGCACTTTTGGATCGTCGAATTGACCCAAGTGCGGGGGCACGTTTTCGTGCCAACACTCCCATACAGAAAATTTTCCTCTCCTGACCTGGTAGCCAGATGCTTGCTGAGCCAAATCATTTGCGACTGAATTGGCTTGTCTTGACAAGTGACATATTTTGAAGTCATCAAAAGCACCAACTATGTCTAGACATTTATCCAAGTAACTATTCAGTAAACCGTTAAAGCATTGAGCACTTTTAGCTACTTGTTGCACTACTAACAAGGAATCATCATATGCATGGACATGTCTAGCACCTATAGATTCTAGTAATTCAAGACCTAGCAATAAAGCTTCGTATTCAGCTTGGGTTATTAGTGGAAGGAAATTCTAGATGGGTCGAAGTTTCAAAGTGCATTCCATTAGGTGATATGAGAACCACTCCAATACCTTGGCCACTCTTGCAAGCCGAACCATCAAAATATAGTTTCCATGGCACTACCTCAACTAGAGCAACATTGTTACTCCAGCTGACATCTATGTGGTGATGAACTATAAAGTTGGCTACGATTTGGCCTTTCATAGCTCTCAGGGGTTCGTAGGCCAAATCGTATTTGATCAACGCGTAAGCCCATTTTCCGATTCTTCCACTTAGAATCGGCTTCTGTAACATGTGCTTTATAACATCGGTTTGGCAAACGACAAGACATGTAGTGGGGAGAAGATAATGGCGTAATTTGGTACACGCGTAGTAATGTGATAAACACAAACGTTCCACAAACGCGTGCCTAGTTTCGGCGTCCAACAGGCAGCAGCTCAAGAACGTGATGATGTACTCTTTTCCTTATACCTCCTGGGTTAGCACGACCCCAATCACGCTATCTTCAGCAACGATGTATAGATGAAACAGAATCCCGACTTTGGGTGCTCTCACCACACGCGGTGATGACAAGCACTCCTTAATTTTCTCAAAGGCACTTTGCTGGCTTGCCCCCCAAGTGAACTCGTCTTCATTTTTTAGCCGGAGTATGGGGACAAAGGCATCAATCTTGCTGGACAAGTTGGATATAAAGCGACGCAAATAGTTCATCTTGCCTAGCAACTTCTGTACATCCCTTTTGCACGTTGGCGCTGCAATGTTTCTAATCTTCTCAATCCTCTTAGGATCAATTTCTATGCCTCTCTCGTGAATCATGAAACCTAAGAACTTACCCGCCGACACACCAAAAGCACACTTGAGTGGGTTCATTTTCAAACCGTACTGTCGCATTCTATCAAAAGCAACCTTCAAAACGGCTAAATGGTTTCCCATACCGTCTAATTTGACTACAACGTCATCGATGTAAACTTCTAACATAACCCCTAGCAAGTCATGAAAGATTAAGTTCATAGCGCGTTAATACGTGGCGCCAGCATTCTTCAAACAAAAAGTCATGACGACCCACTCGAATAAACCGACAAAACTAGGGCATCAAAAGGCAGTCTTGTAGACGTCCTCTTCGGCCATAAAGATTTGATTATAACCAGCATTGCCATCAAGAAAACTCAGTACCTTGTGTCCTGAAGCATTGTTGATTAGCATGTCGACTATCGGCATTGGATACTCGTCCTTTATAGTGGCTCTGTTCAGATCCCTGAAATCAATACATACCCGTATCTTGCCGCTGCCTTTCTTCTCTACAGGCACAATGTTAGCAACCCATTTCGTGTACCTGCACGGCCTAATAAATTCAGCCTTGACTAGTCGCTCTACTTCTTCTTTAACTCGGTCATCGACGGCCGAGTTAAAGCGACGAGGAGGCTGCTTATAAGGACTAAATCCGGACTTGATAGGCTGCCGATGCTCCACGATCTCATGGCTTAGTCCTGGCATCTCGCTATACTCCCATGCGAAACAATCGACATACGACCGAAGTAACTTTATTACTTTAGCCTTTTCATCAGGCTGTAAATGTTGGTTTACAAAAGTTGGCCTCGGGATGCTACCATTACCTATGTCAACTTCCTCCAAGGGATCGGCCGACGCAAAACCTTGTTCTAATTTCTCTACTTCGCTAAAGTCCCCGATGGCCTCGGCAATACCGTCTTTACTAGACCGATATTGCTACACACGAGACTTTAGCCAATCTAGATTACTCTTACTAGACATGACTATTAATACAGAAACAGTCGTGCTACTACAACTGGCTTTACAAACACTGGAACAAAACATCCTTCGGATACGCTAACAAAATCGTAATCTGAAAGATCTCTACTTGATAGACACTCTACTTTGTTATGGACGGTGTCAACCGATACATCGGCCAATGCTACTTGGGTCGAAGAATCCGTGGGAATGACCTCTACCTCATCGTCGTCCCACTATATCAGGCACTGGTGTAGGGTAGAAGGAATGCAGCAATTCGCATGAATCCAGTCGCGTCCAAGAAATACGCTGTAGTTACCTTGCACATCGACGACGAAAAATGTTGTTGGCAATGTCTTGTTGCCCACCATCAACTCCATGGAGAGTACGCCCTTGGCCACGGAGCTCTCGCCGTTGAAGTCGTTGAGCATCAAGTTAGTCTTCTTCAAATCATCCTCATCCCTGCCAAGTTTATTCAACAACGAGTAGGGCATTAAGTTAACAGTGGCACCACCGTCGACGAGCATTCAGGAAATCGGCGTTCCATCGATGTGACCTCTAACGTAGAGAGGCTTCAAATGGCAAGCCAAGTCCTCGGACTTCTGGAAGATGGTGTTGTGTGGGTCGAGGTTCAATTGAGCGACCTCGGCCTCGTCCTGCGGCAGGGTGAACTCAGCGGGCAATGTGACGATGTTAATGTCCATCACCTGGGTGTGGGCCCCTCGGAGACGGGCGAGTAATCGTCATCGAGCATGTCATCGTTGTTATCGCTCTTACTAGGAGCTGAGTTGGTTATCTCAACCGGCTTCACCCTCCATCACTGTCTTGTAGCTAGCCGAGGGCAGATTTCCTCGAAGATAGCATCGCGCTCGTCCTCAACTTTTTTCTCGCGCATCTCCTGTGCCCGTAGTCGTTGTAGACGTCTCTTCTGTGATTTGGACATGCGTGGAGGTGCCCAAGATGGCTGTGGCTTGGTGTCGGGTGCTACTGCCCGGTTTCTGTCAATCGCGGCCGAAGTGGTACTGTCTCCCTCGGCCCTGCGCACCCTGTATTCGGAGGGGCCTTCGATGCGGACCCTGGTAGTCATACCAGCCTTGCCTAGCCGATCGAACATAGCTTCGACGCGGGCTCCGAGCGAAGTATGGGACTCACCTCTGTCAGACTCCGGTGATGAAGCCTTTGGGATTGGGACTTCCTGAGACCCCACTTTGATGGTGATAGCTTCGGACTCCCTTTCCTCGGCCTCCTCGTGCCTGCACCCTTTGTCCTCGCTCTGCATGGTCCGATTCGGAGGTACCACGGACAGCCTGTGGACGATGCCACCCTCCGCTGCATCTGTTTGTCCCTGCCAGCTGTAATATTCCGAAGGAAAACAAGGCATAGTGTTAAGTTGCGGAGGTTACTCCAACCCGGACACGTGCAGAGCCCACAGAGTTCCTACCCAATTGTACGACAGAGGCATAGGTGGCTCTAGCAGCCTCGCCCACTGTGAGCCAAACCTGTTACCCGGAGGGGGGTTTGGCAGAGTTGACGGTGTCTTAGACCATACCAACGAAGGGTCCTTCCACGCCGGAGGTACGTTCGGCCAGTGTGGGCCGAAGCCTCCCGTCGGAGAGTTCATCCAAAATGGTGCGGGGTTCGGCCATTGGGGTCCGAAGTTGTTGTATAGGGGGTTCAGCCACTGAGGCTCGAAGCCATCGCACGGGGGGTTCGGCTATTGAGGCTCGAAGCTGCCGAACGGGGCGCCAGGCCACTGTGGCCCGACGCCATTGTGCGGAGGGCTCGGCTGCTTCGGTCCAAAGTTGCCCTCCGAAAGTCTTTGACCCTTCAGTTGTCCCAGTTTCTTAGTGCGGGGACCTGCTTCCCTCGCCCTTCTTTTATGCTTGTCCAATAGCATGTTGTATGTTACCTTCAACCTCTTGTGAGCCTTAGCTAGAGGGGTGTTAATGTTCTGTTTCCACACTCCTACCTCAGGGTTCTTCGGTATGAGCGTGCGAGTGCACGGCTCCCCAACAATTATATCCTTCCCCTTAGCCGACTCGGCCTGTTCTGGCCGAATCAACACCTTCTTCTCGCTGAGGTCGATGGCATTGACGGGAAAAGGATCTTTATCCAGCTTCATCATTGAATTATGGTCTATCTTCAATCGTCCTTCTTCTATGGCCGATTGGATCTGCCACCGAAAAACATTGCAGTCATTAGTATTATGTGAATGTGAATCATGCCACTTACAGTACGGATGCTTCTTTCACTCATCGGCAGATGGAATGACTTGACCTTTAGGTAACCTGAGAAGCTGACTTTTTAAGAGAAAATCAAATATTTTATCACACTTGGTTATATCGAATGAGTACTTGACCTCACTAGGTTGATTCTTTGTGGGAGATGGCCGTAACTCGGAGCAAGTGACCGGTTTATTCTTAGCGTTCCAAACCCATTCAGCCGCGTACATGTCAGCCGAATCCTCCTCTTCTGACTCCTCCTCATCAGAGCGCTCCATGATGTGGATCTCAGCACTAGGCTTGTTAAACGTCTTAATAAACTTCTTATCTTTGGTTCGGCCTTCCTGGACCAGAGCCTGCTGTAAAACATGGCTAACTTCTAAAAAGTTCTGGTTATCTAATCTTTCTTTAATCTCGGGACGCAACCCATTAAATGCTAGCTCTGCCAAGTCTCTTTCCAAAATATTAAGGCTGAAACATCGATTCCTAGTATCCCTAAAACACTTGATGTATTTAGAGGCGTTCTCGTTAGATTTCTGTCTAACCGATGTCAAGTGTGAAAGCCTAAGTTTTGTCTCACCCGTGTAAAAGAAATCATGGAATTTCCTCTCTAAATCATCCCACGTCTGAATGGAGTTCGGCGGGAGTGCCAAAAACCAAGTGAAAGCAGTGCCGGATAGCGAGAGAGAAAATAGTCTAACTTTTAGGGCATCTATCCCGCTAACTTCTCCACATTGTGCCAAAAATTTTCTAACGTGCTCTAGTGTGGTTTTGCTACCCTCGCCATCGAACATACTAAATTCAGGGATTCTATAGCCGCGGGGGTAGGGTATCGTATCGAGATGGTCGGGGTATGGCTTATGGTAAACCCTAACCCGTCCCTTGGGCACGAAGCCGACACACTCTCTAAATAGTGCGCGGAGCTGCTCCTCTATGTCATCTTGGCATGTCGCCTGCGCGCGCCTCTCATGCGGGGGCGCGACACGCTGTGGGATATCGGCGTGTCGGCCATGGGCCTCTTCCCTGCACGCTATCTGCATGACGTGCTCGTGTCCGGGTGCATGTGCATGTGATGCAGGCAGTGCGGGTACCGGTGCAGGTGGTGGTGCATGGTACGTAGTGCTAGTTTGACCGTAAGTGTAATGATTAGTCTCGGCCATAAGTGTTGAGGCCGGAGGCATCACGGCCGTGCCAGTGCTACCGACAGTTCTACCGTACACATGGTTTACCGGAGGTGCACTAGCAATAGGAACCGGGGGTATGGCCTCAGTAAAGCCGAACCTTCTAAGATTTGCCTCTACTTGGGAGCTGACTGCCGAATCTAATCGGTTGGCTGGTGAAGCGCTAACGGCTTGATCTACTGACGCGACTATTTTTTGCTCAATCTCTAAAGAAGATAAACGAGGCGATACCGGTGTTACCTAGACTTGAGCGAGGTCGGGGGTGACGATGTCATGCTTGATGAAGCCTGCTCGTGTCTTAACGTAGCCCCTAAGCATCACGTCTCTCCTCAGTCTTCTGCGGGGATATCTTCAAGCGTAGGTGTCAAGATGTTGCGGTTGTCGATATCCGCGCCTCCTATTGTGTCCATCGGTGGTGTAGACGTAGTAGTCGATGTAGATGTACTGGTGGCCGATGTAGACGTACTCGTCATGTTGGCGTAGCTTTCCCCAGCGGAGTCACCAAAAAGTGTGTTGACATGAAAACGTGCCCTCGCACTTGGGTCAGTTTGACGATCCAAAAGTGTGCGGATACTTAGGGACAAGCCTAAGCGTGACACAACACCGACGTCGCATTCCAACTACCCTTAGTCGTGATAAGGGGGGTGGAGTCGCCAGGCAATCAGATCAAACAAAATAATCCGATTAGCCGAAAGAAATATACTTAAACAGAATAAATCAGCAAACCGGTCGGAGCCTGTTTGCTTCGGAGTGTGATGCGAAGGGGCCCGCCGAAGTATACCTTTGGCGTCTGGTGCGAAGCGTCCCGCCGAAGGGTACCTTCGGCGTTCGGGCCGATCTGGTCGATGGTGAACTCCGAATGGATCTGGACGCGACAATCACCCCCGAACGGTGGGGTTTGGCATGAAGTCTCCAATACGGTAAGATACGGAATGGTGACTCGAGGGCTGCGTGCGGGCATGACTTCATTCGGGATTACTTCACAGGCGAAGTAACAAGGTGATGGCAATCTATTACGTAGATTAACGGATACTTCACAAGCGAAGTAACAAGGATTACTACTGTTCTGATGTGGCCGACAGAGGGCTTCTAGGCAAACTCACGAAGAGGTACAGAAAAGTAAAGGTAAATAAATGTGATCAAAGCTAGGGCTTTGTGTTTGATTTGTGTTGGGGGGCTCTCTAAGCTGGCCTTGCCTCTTTATTTATAGGAGCCAAACTTCTGATCTAATCTGCTATAATTCAGCTTGGATAGAGATAAAAACTTAGCCGGAATTGTATCCAACTCTGTCCCTGCCGAAGTGGGCTTCGACCAGGTCCGTCGAGGCCTGCTCCTCGGGCCGAAGCTTCAGTGGTGTGGGCCTCTAAAAGCTTCTTGGCCAAAGGCCGTGGGCTGGCTAGAGGCTTTCGGAGCCCATAGCCCAATGGACCTTCGGCTGTGTTGGGCTTTGGCCTAACCCCGGAAAAGTATATTTTTGGCCCAAATCACCAAAATTGATATTTTGACAATCTCAGCCATTAATGCCATTTTTTGTTACCAACAGAAGTTGTGGCCAAGGTGTGGATCGATGAAGCCTGTCGGCAGAGGCAAGCTCAGACGAGGCCTCCAGCTCCGCCTCCGGACCCGAAGTTCTAGATTCTAGGGTTCTTTATTATGTACAAAAGACTATGTAATGTTATTTTATTTCAATGTGTTGGACCGGAAACGGCGACCAGAGGGGGTGAATGGGAGCTTTTAAAATTTCAGACTAAAAATAGTCTTCTTCTTTAATTCTGTCTTCTGCGGAACAGGCTTCGAACACACCCTTCGAAGTTCTGGTTCGGAGGTATTTTACAGCTCCGAACACAGGCTTCGCAAGGAGCAAAAGTTCGAAGCCAAGAAGACTTCGCTCCACACACAACCCCGAAAACTCAGCTCTGCTAAGTTAGTGCAGGCTCCGCACACAGGGTGCCTTCGAGCAGGCTTCGCACTTCAACCTTGGCAAGAGCGGGCTTCCCTCTATGGACTTCGACCAAACACTCAGCGACAACAACTGGTGCTGGGCTTCGTACTTCAAAGGTCTAAACGCACACTGAGCAGACTTCGCTGAGGACTTCGACACGGGATGAAAACGGGCTTCGATCTAAACCAAGACCAGTGCTTCGCTAGTAATCAGAGAGGTCTAGCCTCCATTTTACACAGAGCGAACAGACACTGAAAAACACACACTTCACTCGAACACACTTCGCTCGAACACACTTTGCTCGAATAGGCTTCTCACACACTTCTCTAGAAAAGATTCAATGCACAAACTCAACTCAAAAGAAGTGAGACACAGAGAGATCAATATGCAGAGAATTATGCATACAAGCTCAAGCAGTAAATGAAAACAGAATCAAAGTTTCTTTGCTTGAATAGGGAACACAAAATGAACTGACAGATCTGAATACAAGGTATGTGGCGGGTAGCACAGGAGCTCAAAAATGACTACTCAAAGTGTTGATGTGACCTAGCCAGCCTCCACTATTTATAGGCACTATTCAGCCCTGTGAATAGACTACTTTACCCCTAGGGTTGACACTGTTTTTGCCTCATCAGAACAGGTAGTCTACTTTATTTGGAGGCTTCTTTTGTCAGCTTCGCAGAGGGGACATCACCAGCTTTTGCAGAGCAGACGCTGACAATCTTTGCAGTTTTGGACCCTTCTGAAGCCCCCTTTCGCACGCGAGGGGTGCGGTAGCTTCAGTGAGAACCTTGAGCCTGACGGCCTTCGCTTCACCGAAGTTAGCCTTCGATACAGTGACGGTTTTGAGCCGAAGCCGTCAAAGCCCTTGGGCCTTCGCACCAACACCTTCGGAGTGGACCACCACGGCTTCACAGCTTCTCCCAGCTCGAACTCCGTTAGTCCGTGTACCGAAGCCATGCATGGCCAAAGTACCTCAAGTCAGCCTCACTCCGGAGCCAGCCTCACTCTGAAGCCCGATCTTCGGAGTACCACCCTTCGAAGTCCCTCCTTTGTCCAAGGCCTCCGCATGAAGCATTCCATGAGCACTTCGTCACAATGTCTCTCCCCGAGCACACTCCTCGACGAACCTCACCCAGACCATGCCTTCGATGCACATCAACTTCTGAGACCTTCGTTGGGTATACCTTCGAGTGTCTCCCTCCGGAGCACACTTCGAACACCTTGCCTCATTGCTGAGGACTTGATCCACAATACTCTGAAGTCACTCCATTCAGAGTACCCTTCGAGTGACTTGCCTCCGAGGATTTCGTCTCGGAGTACCTTCACCCGGAGTCACACTCCACACTTACTGCCTTCTCCTAGCGCACCTCGACCCGAGGTCCGACCTCGACCCCTTCGCAGCCTTCGTGACAGAGCTCCCTGCTCCCCTGGCATCAAGCCTCCCGCTTGACCCAGGTTCACTTGCTATGAACCGTCCATCGCCTCCGAAGTCACCTGCGCACCACAGACAAATAGACAAGTGTATCCAGTACCCCGGAGACCTCTCCGGGTAAACAACCTTTGACACACACTCCGGTGTACCGCCCAAAGTACCGAAACCTTCGGTACGACCAAGTCATCGTGTACTGTCGGACCCCTCCAACAGGCACACTCCGCTGCAACAGCTGCAGCAAACAGAGCCCACCGAACCCTTCAGTGAAATAACCTCTCAACCCCTTCGGAGGGACCCCTTCGAATTAGAGGGTAAAATCTGTCAATCACTCATCACAGACTCCGAAACCAACCCTTGGTTTCTCACAATGAATGAAAAGTTTATGAATGAAAAGTCTTCGCTTGGATGTTTGTTTTTAGGTTTTGCCACATGCTTCGGATCATGAAGGGCTCCGCTAGATTGAGGATGACGGACAGTTGCAAAACACATTTCAATACCAAGACCTTCGTAGAACTCTCTGAATGGTTCGGCATCAAATTGAGTGTCATTGTCGATTGTTCGCTATCGAGATACTCTGAACCTGCAGATAATATTCTGCTAGAAAATTTTCTGTACATTCTTCGAAGTGATAGCTGTGAGGGGTTCTGCTTCGACCCATTTAGAAAAATATTCAATTGCTACCACTGCGAATTTTAAACTTCCTTTTGCCATTGGGAAGGGGCCATTGTGATCCATACCCACCGGGCCATTGGCCACACCGGGGCTATAACTTGGAGAGGTGTTGGTGGACGATGACTCCATCTTCCCATCCATTGACAACCTTGATAAGTGCAGACTAAAGCCTCTGCATCAGCTATTATTGTAGGCCAATAAAGCCCCTAGCGAAGTGGTTTTCCCACTAAGGCTCGAGGGGCAAGATGGCTACCACAAAGGCCTTCATGAATTTCTTGGTTGAAGGATGCGAGGGGAGGTCCGAAGTATTCATGGCCACCCATGAAGCCTCGTGCCAACCAAACCCGCAAGATGGTCCTGGGGACTCCAAGTGGCTAGTGGCCTTTGGGAGCGTCAACTTTCAGATCCGGAAGGAACACCTGAAGAATTTCCCAGCGAAGGCGATCAATGACCGATGGTATTCTGACTAGATACTTCGGTGGTTTTATGCTGAGGTCAGAGAAGATTCTAGGCTCACCGGTCCCCTGCAAGAAATATGGTACCGAAGGGAGGCAGAAGTGACTCTAGACCCAAGTCTGCTTTCAACGCGGCATGGTTTATTGTCTTTAGTGGCCAAACACATGAATATGTGGGACTTAGCATAGGAGTTCATCACCCTCCGGATACCTCCTCTTGGGGTCGACTAGCCTATTGTATTTCAGAGCGCTTTGGAAGGGGAGCTTCGAACCCTAGGTAAAACCTCCGTACCTCCTGCATTGAGATTAGTCAGGGAAAAACTGTATTATTCTTAATAGATCGTTACCTTATTTTCAGCAGCTCTGTTGGCATTAGATTTGGAGCAGAAAGCTCAGGTTGCAGAACGGGTGCTCAAAGCCCCTAATGCTGTGGAGAAGCAACAGAGGATCGAGCTGGTTAGGAGTTGGGAATGCTTCAACCGAGTGAGGAGTGCGCTCGGGATGGAGGCTCCTCCTTTGCCCAGCTTTGACTCAGCAGGACCAATATCTCAGAAGAGGAAGGCCGCCGCAGGGACCTCCAAGGCTGCGAGGACTCTAGTGAAGAAGGCAGCATGGATGGCCAAGCTCCCTTCGCCTCCATCCTCTCTGGCTTTGCTCGACATTCGAAGCTCTTCATCGGAGGAGTCTGAAGAAGAGGAGACTTCGGAGGATCGCATGGGAAAGGAACATGAAGATCTCTTGTTGCAAGGTGACGAGGAGGATTCTCAGGTTGCGACCGAAGATCTCCCTCAGGTAGCAGTTGAAGTAACTCCATCTTCCGAAGAGGTGGCGGCGATCCACCCCGAACCTATCGGGGTCCAAGGAACGGAGCTAGAAAATCTCAGGTCCCTGGTGATTGGAGTGGTAGCAACAAAGGCCAAGGCTTTGACGTCTGCTACTTCAGCGCAAACCTCGGGGGAGGAACTCGAAGAATACCTCCAAATGTATGAATTTCTGGGGGGCCCCGAAATCCTCCCTTGGAATCAAGATGAAGGTAGCCCTTCGATCTTTATTCTTTGAAGTTCCTGAAATAATTTCATTGCACCAACAATATTTTAATGGATAATTGACAAATACCTTGTGTCTTGTAGATGTTTCGAGGAGCAGCATGGCTCTAACCAATGATGGAGGTTCGTCTCTCATTGGAGATAAGGCTCTAGTCATAGCGGTAGCTCCAGCGGTAGGAGTTACTTCGGACGAGGCGGCTCCGTATGGGGGAGCGACTCTCGAAGGGGGATCTACCCCAACCAAAGTAGTGGCTCCTCCGGTTTTTATGCCGGGAAGAGGTAAGGGAAAGACTTGTCCTGGGCCTCTTCCCTCTTTGATGACAACGCTGTCGACGAACGACTCTTCAGTAGGTGCTTCAGAAGAAGACCTTGCTGAAGACGACCAAAGAGCCTTGTCCTCGCTCCCGCTATTGGGTTCGTTCTTGGAGCAGCGGACAGGGCTCCAAACTCTCGTAGAACCTTTGGATGAAAAGAGCCAAGAGGTTGGGGGCTCCGAGCTGGTCTCCATTTTGAGTGACGCTAGGGCATAAAGTATGCAACAAGCATAAAGTATATTTACTTTATTGAAATTACATCGTACTTACTTTTCATTTTGTAGCAATTTGTCCTTGCTAGAGTGACAGCGACTTCCAATGAGCTCGAAACTAATCAGCTCAAAAGGAAGGTTATTGTGCTTCAAAGGGCCCTTAAGGGCTCCGAAGATAAATCTCTGCGACTGGAGGAAGAACTCCTTGAGGAGCGGAGGGCCAAAGCTATGGCAGAGGAAGCACTCTGAACGGAGTAGCAGACCTATGCCCAACCTGCCTCTTCGATAGAAGAAATCCAAGCGGAGCGCATGGTGTTGAGGGTTGAGATTGAAAACTTGGGGCAACGGAGGTGATTTCTGGGGCTGAACTCGTAGAGCTCCGAGGGTCGCTTAAACAAGCGCTAGTTCAGAAGAATTACTTAATGTCGAAGATAGCTGAAATCTCCTCCGTTGCCACTGAATTGACAAAGGCTAAGAAGAGGCACGGCTTGGCGGCTGATCAAACCATGGACACCCTCAGGGGTGTTCTAGAGTATTTTGGTATGGTGTGCCCATCTTCCTCAGCTGTGTCGGACGAGCCTCTCGACCGAAAGCTTAAGATGATCCAAGCGGCAGCCAAGATGATGAAAGGCTCCAGGACCCTCTACGGAGAGATCTCCAAGCATGTAGCCGGGATCGGACTCCTTCGACACCTCAAATCCGTCGGGGTCTCTATTGCTCCGGTAAAAGGTTCGACACCAGCAAGCATCTCCGACAAAGGGTTACTGCGACCATCCTTGGACGTGGCTTCGTCTTGGGAAGCCTTCTGGGTGACCTGGAAAGCAGACAACGAAGCTATGGCCAAGGCTTGGATCGACGAATCCCGATGGCAAAGGCTAGCTCAGATGAAGCCTCCAGCTCCAACTCTGCCAATTGCTCCGCCCCCGACCCAAAGGTTTAGCTTCTAGGGCGCTTAATTATGTACAAGAGATCTTGTAATGCTCTTATTTTAATGAATGAAAAGTCTTTGCTTGAATGTTTGTTTTTAAGTTTTTCTACATGCTTCGGATCCTGATCTCGAAGTATTAGAGCTCAATGAAGGGATTCACCAACAATGGGCTATCCTCTAAAGCTTGAGTCCTTACAGGCGCTCGCGATTTTTGGTTCCTCGTGGAGAGCAAGGGGAAATAGCACCCAATGTTTGTAGTGAAGTTCTTTCTTATATTAAAAAAGAGGATAAGCTAGTAGTATCTTCGTCCTCAGAGTATGTAGATTGGTCCAACTCGGAGTACCAAATCGAAGACCCAACGGAGGCTAGCTCCAAACAACTTCTAACCTGGGCCGAACTTCAAGAAGAATAGAAGCAATTGAGGGCTTCAAAGAAGAAGGGCACTCGTACCAAAAGAAAAGTTTTGAGAACTCCAGGCTCCGAAGACCGAACTAGTCCCGGGGGTAGCTCTAGAGGTCGGTGGGGTCTCCGTTTTTATTTAGGTTTAGATAATAATTTTTCCTAATTATGATGATTGTAAAATGACTAACCAAGTAATACAAATTGTTTGAGAAGCATCACTCCCCTGCCCCTCCTTGTGGGTGGGGGACCATACGCAATGTGATAAGGTCCGTCGTACACAATGCTTGGTATAATAAAATCGATGCCTCACAAACAATACTTGATAATCATGAACTCGACTCTTTCGTAGAGTTCTTCGAACTGTATGTTCGTATTATAATGTTTATAATCTTAGAGCTTCGAATTTATACATTGGAGATCTAAAATTGGTCACTTAGGACTCTTAAAGTGTTTCATTTGGCCAGAGCCTTGAAACCTTATTACTTAGTTGCCTTCGACTCTTTTACAGATGCTTCGAACCACGAGTGTCGAAAATCTGCTTTTAAAAGTCCTTAGACTCTTTTACGGATGCTATCAGGCCGAGGTCTGGAATCCATAGGCTTTGGCCACCTTCAGCTCTTTTACAGATGCTTCGAACCTGGAGGATCGGAAATCTGTTTTTTTAAGTCCTTAGACTCGTCTACGGTTGCTATCAGGCCGAGGTCTGGAATCCATAGTCTTTGGCCACCTTCGGCTCTTTAATAGATGCTTCGAACCTGGAGGATCGAAAATCTGTTCTTTTAAAGCCTTTAGACTCTTCTACGGATGCTATCAGGCTGAAGCCTAGAATCTGTAGGCTTTGGCCACCTTCAGCTCTTTTACAAACGCTTTGAACCCGGAGGATCGGAAATCTGTTCTTTTAAAGTTTTTAGACTCTTCTATGAATGCTATCAGGCCGAATCCTGGAGTCCGTAGGCTTTGGCCACCTTTAGCTCTTTTACGGAATCTTTGAACCGATGGTTCAAAGGTCGTTTGCTAGGTTCTGATGAAAGATGCTTACCTCTGCAAGCATCTTCGTTCCTCTGATGCGTCCACTAGGGGTAGAGAATATTTGAAGAGTAAGCATAATTTGAACCTCAATCTTTATTTATTTTAGAAAGGTACTTTACAATTGATTACAAGGAGCCCCTAAGCGTAATAATGTTTAAGGTATACTTCGGCGACCCCTTCGCACCAGACTTTGAAGCAGACAGGCTCCGACCGGTTTGCTGATTTTATTCTGTTTAATATATCTCTTTTGGCTAATTGGATTGTTTTGTGTGATCTGATTTCCTGGCGACTCCACCCCCCTTATCACGACTAAGGGTAGTCGAAACGCGACGTCGGTGTTGTGTCACGCTTAGGCTTGTCCCTAAGTATCCACACACTTTTGGATCTTCCAACTGACCCACGTGCGGGGGCACGTTCTCGTGTCAACAGGTTCTTCCGGGGCCCAAACTATAGATGGAGTCCACTTGGCCACAAAGTCGGCTATAACTTGGGATTTAATAGTTGTTCTTGCGGTGAAGGAAATGCCGAAGGGGGCCAACTCGACAGCCCATTTTCCAATTCTCCCTCTAGAGTCTTTGCTCTGAAGCATACTGCCATGGGGATACGAAGTAGGGACAATTAAGTTGTGTGCCAAAAAGTAATGCCTTAGCTTCCGCGAGGCCTTTACCAAAGCATATGCAAATTTCTCGACAGAGTATACTGGGTCCTGCACAAGTTTTCCATTGAGCTCTATTTCTCTGACAAGCACTACACTTACTGCGGAGCCCATTGCTGCAAGATAAAGGAGGAGAATTTCTTCTGGGAGGGGCACAGTAAGCATTGACAAATTTCCAAGATAGTCCTTAATATCATCAAAGATTGTCTAGCATTCCAGCGTCCACATGAAACTTTCGGATCCTTTTAAGGCTTTGAAAATTTGGAGGCTTTGCTCTGCTGATCTGGCTAGGAATCTGCTAAGGGCTACGAGGCGTCCTGTTAGCTTCTAGACTTGCTTCAAATTTTCAAGTGGAGTCATTCTTTGCAGTGCACTTATCTGCGTTGGGATAGCTTCGATTCCTCTGCTCGAAACTAAGTACCCTAGCAATTTTCCTGCTTGAGCTCCGAATATACATTTTTGAGGATTGAGGCGAACTCCACGTGCTCGGAGGCTCTCAAAAGTTTTTGCTAGGTCTAGACTATGCTGGTGCTTTAAAGCACTCTTCATTACAATGTCATCCATATAGGCTTCGATATTTTGGCCTATTTGGTGACCTAGAGCCATAGCAATAAGACGTGAAAAAGTTGCCCCGGCATTTCTCAAGCCAAAGGGCATTCGGACTATTTGGCTAGGGGCATTCGGACTTCCTCAACTCTGGCTAGGGGCCCTCGCCAAAAGCAACCTCGAGGCCTATTTTGCCGAGGGATTCGACATTTGATCGAAGACTTGGACGAAGAGTATATAAGCGGAGCTTCCGTCGTCAACTAATATCCTTCGAACTTCCACTCCTGCTATGTCAACTAAAACGACAAGGGGGTCAGCATAGGGGAATTTCACCCCTACAACATCATGGGCATAAAATGAAATGGGCATATGGGACCACTCGGGAATTTCTGCAGCCGAGTTCGAAGTCCCTATATGTCATACTTCCTGAACATAATCCCTTCGCTGACGCTTCTACATATTACCGAGGGTCCCCCCTCCGGAGATGGGTAAGACCACTCGTTTTCCATGATCTTGAGGGTCTTCTTGCTTCGGTGGTGGCATAATGTTGGCCACCGGAAGCTGTATTGGAGGTTCAAGATTGCCTGCCCGCCCGACAACTTGTACGGGCTTCGGTCGTGTTGCTAGAGGAGCTCGATCTGTAGTGCCTCGCCCTGAACATCTCCCCAGATACTCGCCCCAGAGAGCTAGTATAGACTTATAGTCTTTTGTAGCATGGCTTCTGTTTTCACCATGCACTCAACAAAAAAGAGCCTGGCCCCGTCCAGCCGGTTTTTCTAGTGGCTTTGAAGCACTAGCCTTATTACCTTGAGCATGTTGATAGTTGGAAGGCATCTTCGGAGCGGAGGGGGCAATATTCAGCACTTCGGAGCGAAAGTGTCTCTTACTCCTTCTCTGATCATTAGGGTGATTATCGAAGTGGACTTGTGGAGGAATCGGAGCCCCTAGCTCCAGCTTAACTTCTTGGGGGAGGTTTGGCATGGGTACCATAGTTCTCCAGAGGCATCCTTCTTCTGCCTTGGCATACTGTTCGAAGTATGCCATTAATTGCGCTACTGAAGACACCAGCTTCCGGTGAAGTTTGCTGAGGAGGTCGGGATGCAAAACACCTTCGTGTGCCGCATCAACCACATACGATATAGACAATCCTTTTATCTAGGACTTGGTGTGGGTGAAGCACGTGAAATATTCTCGACTGATTTCTCCCACATGCTACTTCACCTGAAAAAGGCTTCTAGTAGACATTGGGGCTACAAAAGTCCCCTGAAAATTGCTCACGAATTTCCTTTTCAACTACTCCCACGACTTAATTGATCCTGGCTTTAAAGACCAGAACCAACGAAGGGCTACACCTTCTAACGCGAGGGGGAAACATTTTTCCATCGTATTTCAGACCCCTCCGCTTGCTTCTATTACAAGGGCGTAAGAGCGAGAAACTTCTCCAGGGTCAGACCTTCTGAAGTACTTGTGCAGCTTCGAGGCTCGAAACCTGGGATCGAAGCGCACCTTCTGTAAGTCCAGATGCAGCGGAGATTCTTTGTCGAAGGAGGCATTTTCGACATCTTCTTGGACTTGAGGGGCTTCGGGATAATCATCGAGGCCGTCATCTTGATGCACTTCAGGAAGGTCTTCGCTTCCTCTGGAGGGATCCTCCGAGTCTTGAGAACTGACATAATCAGTTCGAAGTATGGACGAAGCTACACGAGGGACTCCGGCTACTCGAGGCCTATTGACTACTTCAGGTGTTTGAGGAACGTCTGAAGGTCCTGCACTAAAGGTCTGAGGGGACCTTCGGAGGAGACCAGTGGCTAAACTCTGATTGGGAGGCATGACTTACGAAGCTAAGCAAGGTCCGAAGACCAGAAGCTTCGGACGATTGAGGAAGACGAAGAAAGGCCTTCGAGCTATATTTTGAAGCCCCTTGCCGAAGGGTGCGTGGAATCTTGAGACTCTGAAACTCCCTCCGCAAACACTCTTCGAAATACAGGCAGTGGCAGAGAACTAGCTTTTAGAACTAGGTTCCCCACGGACGGCGCCAACTGTTGGTGCAACGGATTACGCTAACAGATTCTATAAGATCAAGAACTGACAAACAAAGTGTTTGTGAATGCGGACTATCTCAAGCCTCCGAATAGGATAATAGCTCGAAGTACTTCGAAGTGGTGTATTGAATATATGAATATTCGATGCTTGTTACAGGGCGAGAAGGGGGGTATTTATAGGTAAAATCTCTGAGGAAAAGACCTTTTTACCCCTCAATTACAACCAACATAGTGGAAACTATTTCGGTATCCCGAATAGAGTTAATATGGTAAAATACATTTGAAGGATGTCGACAGGGTAGACGTCCCACCCTTCTGGTTGTTTACCACTCTGGAGGAGAAGCATTTCGGAGGGACTCATCGGATTGGAGCATGGATGGACCCTCTGACTTCAAGTCCAACTCGGAGACAAGTCTTGGGCTCCGAGATTATGATTTGCCTTTATCTTGGAATTTTGAGGATCATTAGGATGAAGTATTTTCCCCCAACAATCAACGTGCTCTGCTACAATTTGGGAATATGTTTTTATAACAACTCTTGTAGCACCAAGGGCATGTGCCTTGCGAAGACCTTGCAAAATTCCTTCATACTCCGCAATATTATTACTGGACTTAAAGTTGAGCCTTGTAGTTTACATTGCTTTCTGTCCTAAGGGTGAAATTATCACCGCTCCGACACCTACTCTGGATGCTTGAAAAGCTCCATCAGAGTATATGGTCCATCACCTATCACCTATGACTTGATTGTTGTTCTTTCTACAAAGGAGATGTTGAAGGGTGCTAGCTCAATGGCCCATTTTCCAATTCTCCCTATAGAATCTTTGCTTCGGAGCATATCTCCCAGAGGATAAGAAGTTGGAACAATTACATTATGCGCTAGAAAATAATGTCGTAATTTCCTCGAAGCCATCACTATAGCATAAGTGAATTTTTCCAATTCGGAGTATCTCGTTTTTGCTCCAGATAAGGCTTCTGATACAAAATATACTGGATTTTGTACCAACTTCCCATTGAAATCCATTTCTCGAACAAGGATCGTACTGACAGCGGAGCCCGTAGCTGCAAATAGAGGAGAAGAATTTCATATGCAATGGGTACAGTGAGTGTTGCAAGGTTGCTGAGATAATATTTGATATCATCAAAACTCTTCTGGCACTTCGGTGTCCATGTAAAATCTTCGGACCCTTTCAAGGCTTTGAATATTGGGAGGCTCCGCTCTACGGACCTTGCCAAAAATCTGCTAAGGGTTGCGAGGCGTCCGACAAGCTTCTCAACTTGCTTCAAATTTTTGGGCAGATCCATTCTCTATAGTGCACTTATTTGGGTTGGGCTATCTTCGATCCCCTTGCTCGAAACTAAATACCCTAATAATTTCCCATCTTGAGCTCCGAAGATACATTTTTTGGGGTTGAGCCGAACTTCACATGCTCGGAGGCTCTCAAACATTTCTGCTAAGTCTAGACTATGTTGGTGCTTTATTCTGGGATGTGAAGTCAATGCACATGGGCCACTTGTCGGTGGCCTTTTTCTTGACGAAGACCAGGTTGGATAACCACTTTGTATGAGCCACTTCTCTAATGATCCCGACCTTCAACAATTTTTCCACTTCTGCTTTAGCAAGATTTGCCCTCTCTGTTGACAATTTGCGGAGCCCCTGGCAAACAGGTCGAACCCTTGGGTTGACGAGTAGACTGTGCTCAATGATACTTTGGTAAACTCTAGGAATGTCTTCATCGGACCAGGCAAAGACATCTAAATTTTCTCTAACTACTTCTTCTAGCGAAGTAGCAATTTCGAGAGGCAATTCCATGCGAAACTGGATAGGATAATCTTTGTCGTCTTTTACAATGATTTTCGTTACAATTTCTCCTTCGGGGCTTGGCCTGGGGGAGGACATCTTCGAGAATTCACTTGACACAGGGATATCCTTCGGATGGTCTTGCACATTATTTATCTATCAGGGATCAAGAGGTGGACCATGGCCATACTCTGCCCTCCATGCTGTAGCTTGGTCCCTGAAGACCGTAAGCACTCCTCCTTGTATGGGCATCTTCAGACATTTTATGATGCGTCATAGCTCCGAATTGATTTAACATGCCCCTTCCGAAGATGACATTATAGGCATAGGGCGCATCAACTACGTCGAAAATCATTTCTTTCATTCTAGCCAAGAGCCCCTCTCCGAAGGCAACCTCGAGGCCTATTTGGCCGAGGGCATCAAGAGGGGGTCCTGCAAAGCCTTGAAGCGGACGAGATGCTGGGAGGAAATGTTTTCGTGGAATACAAAGCTGATCGAAGGCCTGAACGAAGATGATATCCGCGGAGCTCCCGCTATCAACCAGCACTCTCTAGACTTCCGTTCCTGCAATATCAGCAGTGATAACAAGAGGGTCCGCATAAGGGAATTTTATACCCGCTACATCGGCCGAGGAGAAAGATATGGGCATGTGGGACCATTTGGGCATTTCAATAGCCGACGAAGAGGTCCCAATGTGCCCTACTTTGCGAACGTACTCCCTCCTTTGCCTTTTTGACATGTTGCCCAGGTTTCCTCCTCTAGAGATGGGAAGAACCACTCTTGTCCGTGGTCTTGTGTATCTTCTTGCTTCGGAGGTTGCATAATACTGGCCACCGAAGGTTTTATTGGGGCTTCGAAGCTGTCTACACGTCTGACGGTTTGTAACGGCTCCGGGCGTGCCTCGGGAGGGGTTCGGTCAGTAGTGCCTCGACCAGACCTCCTCTCGAGGTACTCGCTCCTCAAGGCTATTATAGACTTACATGCATCGGTAGCATGGCTTCGGTTCTCACCGTGGACACAGCACAAGAAGGCATGGCCTTTGCCAGCCAGTGTCCCTGGCGGGCTCATGCCGCTGACCTTGCTTCTCGAAGCTTGTGGATTCTTAGGGGGAAATTTTGGCAAAGAGGGAGCAATGTTCAAAACTTCAGAGCGAGGATGCTTTTGCCATCTTCATTTGTCATGCCGTTTGTCGAAGTGGTACCCTTGTGAAGGAGTTGAAGTCTTCACTTCAAGTTTAACTTCTTGGATGGTTGGTGGAGACGAAACCATCCTTCAAAGCCATCCTTCCTCCGATCTAGCATATTCCTCAAAGTAAGCCATTAATTATGCTACTGAGGAAATATTCTTCCGGTGAAGCTTGTCAAGGAGGCCTGCATTTGTGACTCCTTCTCGAGCCCATCAACCACAGATGATGCGAACAACCCTCTTATCTGTGACTTCGTATGAGCAAAGCGATTATAAAATTGCCACAAAGTTTCTCTAGGTTACTTCTTTACCGAAAAAAGACTTCCATTAGACATAGGGGGCGCAAATGTACCTTAGAAGTTGCTTACGAACTTCCTTCTTAATTGCTCCCAAGACCCAATTGATCCTAGTTTTAAAGACTAGAACCAACGCAGAGCGACTCCTTCGAGCACAAGGGGGAAGCACTTCGCCATTGTGTCTCGGTCCCCTCCGCTAGCCTCGATTGCTAAAGCATACGAACGGAAAAATTCCCCTAGATCTTGATCTCCGAAATACTTACAGAGCTTCCAAGTTCTAAACTTAGTGTCGAAGCGCACCTTATGCAAGTCGGGGTGTAATGGAGATTCATCATCAAAAGAGGCATTCTCAGTGCTTCTTAGAATCTCAGAGGCTTCAGGATAAACGGCGAGGTCATCATCTTGGGGCACCTCCGGGATGACGGGGCTAGCTTGAGGACGAAGCCTATCCACAGCTTCCTACCTCCACCTCGTCACTTCAGCCTGAAGACGGGCCATCTGAGTTGCCACATCATCAGGACGGTCTTCATTTCTTCCGGAGGGGACCTCTGGGTCTTGAGAACTGAACAAGTCAGTTCGAAGCATAGTTGGAGCTGCGGGAGAGGCTCCATCGATTTGAAGCATGGACAGAGTCCCGAGAGGGGCTTCTATGTTCGAGGAAGAGTATTTGTTTCGGGAGTCTGAGGTGGGGGGACTACGGAAGGTCCTCCAACCTCGACGGTGTTCGAAGATTTCAACCCAAAGGTCCGAGAAGACCTCCGGAGGGGACTAGTGCCTAGGCTCCGCTTAGGAGGCATGGCTCTAGGAAAGGATTGGTAGAGAACGAAGTTTTTGTACTAGGTTCCCCACGGACGGCGCCAACTGTTGGCGTAAAAGATTACCCTAACAGGTTTAGGAAATTAAGTGTCTCACAAACGAAGTGTTTCTTTGAGTAAACTATTCCAAGCCTCTGAGATGGATAATAGCTTGAGATAGTGTTGGACCGGAAACGGCGACCAGAGGGGGGGGTGAATGGGAGCTTTTAAGATTTCAGGCTAAAATTAGCCTTCGGTTTTAATTCTGTCTACTGCGGAACAGGCTTCGAACACCAACATTCGAAGGTCTGGTTCGGAGGTATTTGACAGCTCCGAACACAGGCTTCGCAAGGAGTAAAAAGTCCGAAGCCAAGAAGACTTCGCTCCACACGCAACCCCGAAAAATCTACCCTTCTAAGTCAGTGCCGGCTCCGCACACAGGGTGCTTCGAGCAGGCTTCGCACTTCACCCTTCACAAGAGTGGACTGCCCTCTGAGGACTTCGACCAAATACTTAGCGACAGCAACTGGTGCTGGGCTTCGTACTTCGAAGGCCTACACACACACTAACAGACTTCGCTAGGGACTTAGACTCGATAAGAAACACGGGCTTTGATCAGGGCTTCGCTAGTAAGCAGCGAGGTCTAACCTCCTGTTACACAGAGCGAACGCACACTGAAAAACACACTTCGCACAAAACACCCTTCGCCTAGACAGGCTTCGGTGCACTACTACTAGCGAGGTATGCAAACAAGCTCAAGCAGAAACACAACACAGAAGCAGGGCTTCGCTGCTTGAACAAGGAACACTAAAAATGAACTCACTGGATGAATACAAAGAGTGGAGGCTAGTACAGGAGCTCAACAGTAAATGCTCAAAGTGTTAAATGTTACCTACCCAGCCCCCATATTTATAGCCACTATTCACCCAAGTGAATTGACTACTTTACCCCTAGGGTTTACACCCGTTTTGTCTCTACAGAATAGAGGGGTACAAAAGGTAGTCAACTTTATTTGGAGGCTTCTCTGTCAGCTTTGCAGAGGGGACAGCGTCAGCTTTTTGCAGAGCAGACAATGTCAGCCTTTGCAGTCTTTGACCTTTCTAGAGCCCCCCTTCGCACGCAAGGGGTGTGGTAGCTTCGGTGAGAAGCCTTGACCCTGACGGCCTTCGCTTCACCGAAGACAGCTTCCGATACAGTGACGGTTTTTAGCAGAAGCCGTCAAAGCCCTTGGGCCTTCGCACCAACACCCTCGGAGTGGACCACCACGGCTTCGCAGCTACTCCCACCTCGAACTCCGTCAGTCCGTGTACCGAAGCCATGCATGGCCGAAGTACCAAAAGACAACCACACTACGAAGCCCCACCTTCGGAGTACCACCCTTCGAAGTCCCTCCTTCGTCCAAGGCCTCCGCACGAAGCATTCCATGAGCACTTCGTCGCAGTGTCTCTCCCCGAGCACACTCCTCGACGAGCCTCACCCGGACAATGCCTTCGATGCACCTCGACTTCTTTGCCTCCGCAGAGGACTTGATCCACCATACTCCGAAGTCACTCCATCCACAGTACCCTTCGAAGTGCCTCGCCTTCGAGGACTTTGTCTCGGAGTACGTTCACCCGGAGCGACGCTCCGCACTTACTGCCTTCTCCTGGTGCACCTCGACCCGAGGTCCGACCTAGACCCCTTCGCAGCCACTGTGACGGAGCTCCCTGCTCCCCTGGCATCAAGCCTCCCACTTGACCCAGGTTCACCTGCTACGAACCGTCCGTCGCCTCCGCAGTCCCCTGCGCACCATAGACAAACAGACAAGTGTATCCAGTACTCCGGAGACCTCTCCGGGTAAACAACCTTCGGTACACACTCCGGTGTACCGCCCATAGTACCGAGACCTTCGGTACAAACCCAGTCATTGTGTACTGTCGGACCCCTCCGATAGGCACACTCCGCTGCAACAGCTGCAGCAACCAAAGCCCACCGAACCCTTCGGTGAAACAACCTCCGAACACCTTCGGAGTTCCAACCTCCGAACCCCTTCGGAGGTACCCCTTCGAACCAGAGGATAAACTCTGTCAATCACTCATCACACTCTGAAACCAACCCTTGGTTTCTCAATCTCCCCCTTGATGAGTGCATTGACAACCAGATTCATGTTCAAGAAAAATTAAAAGACTTTCAGCACACAAGTGACCATAAAAACTCAAAAACGAGCCAAATCATGTCACTTGACAAAAGAATTTTCCTCCCCCTTTTTAAAAGAGTAAAAGCCCCTTCGGCAAATCTCCCCTTTTTCAAGATAAAAACTCCCCCTAGGTAATTTAAGTGCACCCCCTTGCAACAGAGAACTCAAAAATTTCTCCCCCTTTGGCAATGCAAGCATCAAGGAGCATGTAAAAGATGCATTGCTTGGAAATGAGCAGAATTGCAAAGACATATGACGCAAAAATATGCCAACAGTAATACCAATGATCATGTGCTCAGCTCAATTTAACATTCTCTAAAAACATGATGACAGCATGTGATTTTATCATTTTTGAAATAAAAGCATCACCACTTAGTCAAGGAAACTAGACAAGTAACAGCAAGGACTGCGCAAAGCTAGTCAATTTCTACTCTAGACAGACAAGTCTAGTTCAAATGGAGCTATGAAAGCAAACTTGATGATCAATGAATTTTGTTGTTCTTTACTTAATGCCAGGGGTTATTTGTTTGTCCACCTTATTCTTTCCAATCAGGCCAAGCCTAGGCATGAAAGCCATCAGAAGCTTAAAGCAATGATTTTGGCATACACTGCACTATTCCAGTTCAGTCCGATGTGCAATGGTAAGCAGTCTAGAATAGGGTAGTGCGACAAACAAACCCACCTGGATCTTTTTACTTTGAAGCATGCAAATCATGGATTTTTGGAACATTGATTAAGTGAACAAATTGTTTAGCACTTTATGAATATCCATGAATATGTAGAACAATTTTTTCAAGTTGCAATGTTTAGCATCCAAAGAAAAGTGTCTTGCTATCAAGCAAATAAAAGATAGCTAAAGCAGTCCTGCCTAAACATGCTAGATTCAAGACTAAGTAGTGAGCATGATTTGAATTTGGAAAGAAAACATCATGCACAATAATGTTTCAGATAAATTAAAAAGAGCTGAGCTGTCATGATTTCATGAATTAAAATGAGGCATATAAGTGCAACAGATGTAAATTCAATTCCACACATGATGAGCATATGCAAGATAATTAAAATCAGCTCCCCCTCATAAAATGCCGTAAGGGTGACAAATACCAAGTTCCCCACGCAAGTAGGCAAATCGAGAAGCATCGAGGGGTTTCGTGAAAATATCGGCTAGCTAGTGTTGGGTATCAACATATTGAAGTTCAATATCACCCTTACCATTGTGATCTCTGAGAAAATGATATCGCATATCAATGTGTTTGGTTCTGGAGTGCTGAACAGGGTTATTTGCAATACAAATAGCACTAGTGTTATCACAGAAAAGTGGAACACTCTTATAATCTAACCCGAAATCCCGCAAAGTGGAAACCATCCACAAAATCTGAGAGCAACAGCTAGCTGCAGCAACATATTCGGCCTCAGCCGTCGATTGTGCAACACTAGACTGTTTGCAGGAAGACCAGCAAACTAGAGAAGTACCCAGAAAATGATAAGTACCAGAGGTACTCTTCCTATCAATCCTACACCCCGCAAAATCCGCATCAGAATAACCTCGAAGACATAAAGATGAAGACGTTGAATACCATATGCCAAATTCGAGGGTGTGTTTGAGATACCTTAGAATGCATTTTACCGCTTGGCGGTGCGAAGCTCGTGGTGAAGCCTGAAAACGAGCGCACAGACACACTGCGAAGTGTATGTCCGGCCTCGTAGCAGTCAAGTAGAGGAGGGAGCCGATCATGCTTCGGAACTCCTTCTGATCTACGGCTTCTCCATCTTCGTCAGGATCCAATGCTACAGATGTAGCCATTGGAGTGACGAGGGGCTTCGCATCGACCATGTCGAACTTCTTGAGCAGGTCCCTGGTGTACTTCGTCTGGTGGACGAAAGTACCTTGTTTGCTTTGCTTGATTTGCAAACCAAGGAAAAATGTAAGCTCGCCCATCATGGACATCTCGAATTCCCTGCTCATGGCATCTGCAAACTCGGCAACGAAAGCATGAGAAGAGCCACCAAAGATGATATCATCCACATAAATCTGCGCTAGAAGGAAATCTTTGCCATGCTTGAGAGTGAACAGGGTTTTATCAACAGAGCCCATCAAATACCCCCGCTCAAGCAGAAAAGACTTAAGTCTATCATACCATGCCCGAGGGGCCTGCTTGAGTCCATAAAGAGCCTTATGAAGTTTAAGGACTTTATGTGGGTACTTGGGGTTTTCAAAACCAGGGGTTGTTTTACATAAACATCTTCACCTATGAAGCCATAAAGAAAAGCACTTTTGACATCCATTTGATAGAGTTTGAATCCCCGGGATGTCGCAAAGGCAAGCAAAATCCTAATGACCTCAAGGCGAGCAACAGGTGCAAAAGTTTCAGTAAAATCAATCCCTTCTAGTTGAGAATAACCCTGAGCTACAAGCCTAGCCTTGTTTCTAACTATAGTCCCATCCTCCCCTTGTTTGTTTTTGAAAATCCATTTTGTTCCAATGAAATGAACATTTGGTGGAGGATCAACTAATGACCAAACTTGGTTTCTCTCAAAATTTTCAAGTTCTTCATGCATGGCATTGATCCAACTAGAATCAGAAAGTGCATGACTAACATCTAAGGGCTCGAAAGAAGCAACAAAAGCAGAATTAGTGAAGTGAGCATGAGAACGTGTTACCCTTTGATCAAGCTCACCAATGATCTGCTCGGGAGGATGCATCCTTTGAACATGATGTGGAGCCTCGCGGCGGGATACAGTCTCCCCCTCAACTTGTGCGTTGGATTGGTCCAAGATGACCGATGTCGAGGTAGTTGCTTCGGGACCTTGTGCCGAAGTAGTCGAAGCGGGGTCGGCTTCGGGGGTTGACGTTGAGGGTAGTAGTGGTTCATCCTCGAAATCTCCGGGATCTTCTTCTTCGTAGATGGTCTGTTCCATGTCGTGTTCATTTGCATGTTCAAGAGCAGAACTAACAGAGGGGGTTGATTCATCAAAAGTCACATCACATGACTCGATGACAGTGTTAGTTTCCAAATTATAAACACGATAAGAATGACCATGAGTAGTGTACCCCAAAAAGATCCCGTCAGAAGATCGCGACTCAAATCTATCCAAATTATCATGTTTTAGGATAAAGCAACTACAGCCAAAAACTCGAAGATGAGTGACCTTGGGCTGTCTCCCAAAACGTAGCTCATAAGATGTCAAGTTTAAAATTGAGCGCAAGAAGATTCGGTTTGAGATGTAACAAGCAGTGTTCATGGCCTCAGCCCAGAATTTCCTAGGAGTCCTATCCTCATCAAGCATCGTCCTAGCCATCTCAACCAAAGTGCGGTTCTTTCTCTCAACGACACCGTTCTGTTGAGGAACCCGCGGAGCAGAGAATTGATGTTCTATGCCATGCTCCATGCAAAAGTCAACAAAGAGACATTTTTTGAACTCCGTGCCATTATCACTTCGAATGAATTTTAATGCACCAGGGAGTTTAGTGAAAAGTCTCAAAGCCAAGCTCTGAAAGTGTGAAAACACTTCATCCTTGCTGGCAAGAAAGAAGACCCAAGAGTAGCGAGAGAAATCATCGACAATAACTAATACATACAACTTGCCGCCTAAAGAACTAACCCGAGAAGGACCTACAGTATCCATATGGAGAAGTTCTCCGGGTTGTTCAGTCATCACTGTGGTGATTGGCAAGTGCGAAGCGGCAATCATTTTTCCATGTCGACAAGGAGCGCAAACTAAATTCTTCTCAAACTTGAGCTTGGGCAATCCTCGGATCAGACCTAGGGCACTCAGACGAGCGAGCAACTCAAAGCTCATATGCCCTAGTCTCCTATGCCACTTCCAAAGCTCAGAAGTTGAATGTGCAACAAGACAATGAGAAGAACCAGATGACTCAGAAAAATCAGCTCCAAAAACTCTCCCAACTCTAAAGATCTTACACACCACAATGCCATCAGAATTGAGCACTTGCGAAGTATCGCGATGAAATCGCACTTCGAAGCCCTCATCAAGCAACTGAGATACAGACAGCAAATTGTATCCTAGGTTTTCAACCAAGGCAACATCTTTGAGAGTGAAATTCGAATTAATTCTTACCACACCTTTACCTTTCACTCTACTCCTTCGATTCTTTCCGAAGGTGATATGTTCCCTTTGCTTGGTTGTGGTGAGGCTGGAGAACCATGCTGTATCTCCGGTCATATGGCGCGAACAACTGGAGTCCATGATCCACGTGCCCTCCAAGCCTCGATCTGCCGCCTACACATGATAAGAATATCTCGATCGCTCAGTGCTGGGGTGAGTGAAAATATGACGAGGCATCCAGCACTGAGTGACACGAGTAGTAGGCACAGTAAAAGTAGACTGTCTACGCACAAGATAATCGGTATGATGCAAAGTGCGAGGTCTACCTACATGCTGTGATCGAACAACATGTCGAGGTCTAATACTCTGACGAGGTACAAAGCTACTCGCCCGGGGTCTACCACCATATGGAACATGGTGAACACCTCGAGGAGCAAGACCTCTCCGAGAAGCACGAGGAGCCTCAAAAACAGGACGATAGTAAAACTCAGACTCATGCATACCTAAAGATGGGTAATGCATGTCCTGGTAACTCATCGCCTGAGAGCGTCGCTCATCCTTGATGCGACGAAAACAGAACCCAACCAAATGACCCGCCCGCTGACAGTAGGAACAATGAAAAATTCTCCTAGGGGCACTCTCATGGGTCTTAGGAGCAACTCTCATAGGATCCTTGGGCTTCTGCTGAGTGGTTTTCTTTGGAGGGATTTTCTTGGCAGGAGGAGTGGTTTTCTTTTGTGGTCGGGTAGGCTTTTTGGCTGATGGGGTGTCTAACAGAGCTCTCTCTTTCTCTAGGGTAGTGGGAGAGGTAAAAACAGTTTTGTTTTCACTATCTGAAGGAATCCTCTCAAAACCCAAACCTAGAGCTAACCCTGCTCTGTCAGCACACATCTTGGTTTTGGTCAAGAGCAAATCCATCCTACCCTTTCCCTCAGTGCATTTGTTAACCACGGAAAGAAGGTATTCATTTTCAGACATGAGGTTTTCAGCCCGCTCTCTAACAGTGCCTAGCTGGTCCTTAAGGGTAATGCACGTGTCACAAACAGATTGCACATCCTTAGAACTACCGGCCCTCTCCAGTCTAGCCTCTAAATCATGAACATGTTTATCACGTAAATTAATGCTCTCGCGTAATAAAGAACAGTTCATGCATTCAATATTATCATGAGGTCTAGAATCCACCACCAAAAGCTGCTTCTGTGCAGTATCAAGCTCAGAAAAGAGTTTGAGCATGTACAGAACGCAACTGAGCAAGCTCACCCATGACTACAGTACAAGATTCACATTCAGCATCATTAACTTTAGACTTAAGCATGGCATATTCAGTAGAAACAGATTCTACCCTAAGTCTAAGGTCTTTTCTTTCTCTAGCGGCTTGCACAAGTAATCTATCCTGACCAAGAACTACTTCATTCAGTTCATCTAATTTAATCAAAAGCTGGTCAGAGGATAGTGGTACCTCAGATGAGTCAAGCTCATCGCAGTTGTGATCACTGTCGGCCATGAAGCAAAGGCCAGTGAAGTCTCGTCCATTATTGTCCTTCTTGTCCTCCTTCCTTGGGGACTCCTCCTCCTCAGAGCTCGACTCCTCAGTTGAGGAAGTGTCGATGTCGCTGAGAGCAGCAACAAAAGCTCTGGAAGCGGCTTTGGCTACTCTCTTAGCCATCTTGCCGCGCTTGCCCTTCACAAAGGGTTTCCTCTCCTTTTTGTGGTATTTAGGGCGCTCACTCTCATCTCTCTTCTTGAGCTTAGGGCAATTAGCCTTGATGTGAGAAGTGTCGCCACACTCAAAACAACCACTAAAACCACTTCTCCTCTGATCCCGTCTCTCATGATGAAAACGGGTGAACCTTCTGGCAATGAAAGCAAGCTCATCATCATCCAGAGTATCCACCTGCTCCTTTGTGACGGAGACCATGGAGGACAAAGCAAAACCATCTACAAGAACACAAGTACCAGATGTGCTTGGTTCTGCAGTGGTGTCACGGCTAGTGCTAGAAACCAATGCCAATGGCTGTGGCAAAGAGCTTCTGTGCACTGCAAGAGATGCCTTGGCAATCTCTGTGGACTTCAGCTTGCTGAAGAGTTCATCACAGGTCAATGTGTCATAACCTGCGGACTCCTCAATGCTGGATATCTTCACTTCCCATATGCTACGATCAAGAGCATAGAGAAGCTTGATAGCCCTGTCGTGATCATTGTAAGCAAGCGTCCCGTTGGATCGCAAGTTACTCACTATTGCATCAAAGCGAGAAAACATGGCATCTATAGATTCACCAGGTGCCTGCACAAACAGCTGATACTGTTGATTGTATGTGCTTTGGCGCCTGGCCTTAATCTGTGTAGAGCCGTCATGAAAAATAGTGAGTGCTGTCCAAATTTCCCTAGCAGTCCTAAGGTGCTGCACCCTATCAAACTCACTTCGGCTCAAACCAATGAACAATATATTTCTAGCCTTGGAGTTGGCATTATACTGATCCTTCTCTGTTTGAGAGGTGCGAGTATCAGGGACGAAGTATTGTGAGTCCACAATCTCCCAAATTGCATTTCCTTGGCTTAGCAAGTAAGCCTCCATGCGCACCTTCCAGTATGCAAAGTCAGTCCCATCGACCAGAGGCATTTTACTAGCTCTGTCCATGTCGCCAATAGATCACAAAACTGGTTAAGGTCAACTGGTGATCTTAACCTGCTCTGATACCAATTGTTGGACCGGAAATGGCGACTAGAGGGGGGTGAATGGGAGCTTTTAAGATTTCAGGCTAAAATTAGCCTTCGGTTTTAATTCTGTCTACTGCGGAACAGGCTTCGAACACCAACCTTCGAAGGTCTGGTTCGGAGGTATTTGACAGCTCCGAACACAGGCTTCGCAAGGAGTAAAAAGTCCGAAGCCAAGAAGACTTCGCTCCACACGCAACCCCGAAAAATCTACCCTGCTAAGTCAGTGCAGGCTCCGCACACAGGGTGCTTCGAGCAGGCTTCGCACTTCACCCTTCGCAAGAGTGGACTGCCCTCTGAGGACTTCAACCAAATACTTAGCGACAACAACTGGTGTTGGGCTTCGTACTTCGAAGGCCTACACACACACTAACAAACTTCGCTAGGGACTTAGACTCGATAAGAATCACGGGCTTCGATCAGGGCTTCGCTAGTAAGTAGCGAGGTCTAACCTCCTATTACACAGAGCGAACGCACACTGAAAAACACACTTCGCACAAAACACCCTTCGCCTAGACAGGCTTCGGTGCACTACTACTAGCGAGGTATGCAAACAAGCTCAAGCAGAAACACAACACAGAAGCAGGGCTTCACTGCTTGAACAAGGAACACTAAAAATGAACTCACTGGATGAATACAAAGAGTGGAGGCTAGTACAGGAGCTCAACAGTAAATGCTCAAAGTGTTAAATGTTACCTACCCAACCTCCATATTTATAGCCACTATTCACCCAAGTGAATTGACTACTTTACCCCTAGGGTTTACACCAGTTTTGTCTCTACAGAATAGAGGGGTACAAAAGGTAGTCAACTTTATTTGGAGGCTTCTCTGTCAGCTTTGCAGAGGGGACAGCGTCAGCTTTTTGCAGAGCAGACAATGTCAGCCTTTGCAGTCTTTGACCTTTCTGGAGCCCCCCTTCGCACACGAGGGGTGCGGTAGCTTTGGTGAGAAGCCTTGAGCCTGACGGCCTTCGCTTCACCGAAGACAGCCTCCGATATAGTGATGGTTTTGAGCCGAAGCCGTCAAAGCCCTTGGGCCTTCGCACCAACACTCTCGGAGTGGACCACCACGGCTTCGCAGCTACTCCCAGCTCGATCTCCGTCAGTCCGTGTACCGAAGCCATGCATGGCCGAAGTACCATAAGACAACCACACTCCGAAGCCCTACCTTCGGAGTACCACCCTTTGAAGTCCCTCCTTCGTCAAAGGCCTCCGCACGAAGCATTCCATGAGCACTTCATCGCAGTGTCTCTCCCCGATCACACTCCTCGATGAGCCTCACTCGGACCATGCATTCGATGCACCTCGACTTCTGAGACCTTCGACGGGTACCTTCGAGTGTCTCCCTCCGGAGCACACCTCGAACACTTTGCCTCCGCAGAGGGCTTGATCCACCATACTCCGAAGTCACTCCATCCGGAGTACCCTTCAAAGTGCCTCGCCTCCGAGGACTTTGTCTCGGAGTACCTTCACCCGGAGCCACGCTCCGCACTTACTGCCTTCTCCTGGTGCACCTTGACCCGAGGTCCGACCTAGACCCCTTCACAGCCACCGTGACGGAGCTCCCTGCTCCCCTTCACAGCCGACCTAGGTTCCCCTTCACACTCACTATTTGTCCGTTCTTAATCTTAGAGAACATGTTAGCGTAATCTTTTACGCCAACAGTTCGCGCCGTCCGTGGGGAACCTAGTTCTAGAAGCTAGTTCTCTACTGCTGACTGCACTTTGAAGAGCACTTGCGGAGGGAGTTTCGGAGTCCCAAGATTCCGCGCACCCTTCGGTAAGGGGCTTCCTAGTGCGGTTCGAACGCACCCACTCACCTTCCCAAACCAATCGAAGTCCTCGGTCTTCGGACCTCTTCGTTACTAGCTATGCCTCCCAAGCGGAACCTAGCCTTAGGTCCTCTCCGAAGGTCCCCTCGGACCAACGGAGTCGGACCCTCAGCTATCCCAACAATTCCCGAAGGCATCGCCGGGCGTCGAGTGCCCAGAGGCCCTCGGGCTGCTCCTACGGTGCTCCAAACTGATTATGTCAGTTCCTAAGACCTGTAGCTCCCCTTCGACGAAGACAAAGACCTTCCTGAGGCGGAGGCTACTCAGATAGCGCAGCTTCAGGAGGAAGTGGCTCGGTGGAGGCAAGAGGCCGCTGATTGCCTCCGCTCCTAAGCCTCCACCCAGACTCCAGAAAGGCCCCAAGACGGTGGTGCTCGCAATCTTTCTGAAGCTGTTCAAGTCCCGGAGGAGGCTGAGAAAGCATCCTTCGATGACGAGTCTCCGCTGCATTCAGACTTGCAAAAAGTGCCCTTCCATCCTAGGTTCAATGCTGCGAAGTTGCAGAAGTATTCCGGTGGGTCTGACCCCGGAGAATTCGCTCGCTCATATGCCCTGGCGATAGAAGCAAGCGGAGGGGTGTGTAACACTATGGCGAAGAGTTTTCCCCTCGCTCTCGAAGGTGTGGCTCTCCGATGATTCTGGTCTTTGAGGCCAGGATCGATCAAATCCTAGGAGCAGTTGAAGAGGATGTTTGTAAGCAACTTCCAAGGTACCTTTGTGGTTCTGATGTCAACGGGGAGTTTATTTCAGGTGAAGCAGCGAGCAGGGGAGACGCTTCGGGAATACTTCACGCGCTTCGCCCACACCAAATCGCAGATCAAGGGCTTGTCTACCTCTTCAGTAGTCGACGCCGCCCACGGAGGGGTGTTGAACCCCCATCTCCTCAGCAAGCTCCATCGGAAGCCTGTGTCATCTGTGGCACAACTGATGGCATACTTCGAACAGTATGCCAAGGCGGAGGAAGGCTGCCTTCGACGAGCCGTAGCACCTGCACCAGCCCTTCGAGAGGTAAAGACGGAGCCCGAAGCCTCAACTTCTCTGCAACCCCCTCAATACAACCGCTTCAACAATCACAGGCGAGGGAAAAAGCATTTCCGCTCGGAGGTGTTGAGCATCACACCCTCTGTTCCGAAGGCACCTGCCAACTATCAGCAGGCGCAAGGCTTCAAGGCTGGAGCGCTGAATCCCCAAGAGAGAGTACCTGGCAGGCGCTAGAATTTTTTCTGCTACGTGCATGGCGACAACAGAAGCCATGACATGAAGGACTGCAAGGCGGTGTTAACCCTTCGGGGTGAATACCTAGGACGAAGTACCGGGCGGGATACTTCGGATCGAACCCCACCAGTGGCATGGTCAGAGCCTGTGCAAATCGTGGCCCGAGCCGGTGTCCCCGAAGCCCCCATGCGGCTACCAGTGGACAACATGATGCCACCGCCGAAGCAGGAAGACCCCCAAGACCGCGGTAAGCGAGTAGTCCTGCCCATCTCCTGAGGGGGACCCTCGGTAACATGTCCAAGAGGCAGCGGCGTTAATACGTCTGCGAAGTAGGGCACATTGGGACCTCGAATTCCACGAAGGGAATGCCCGATTGGTCTCATGTTCCTATTTCTTTTACTGCCAGTGATGCCGCGGGGGTGAAGTTCCCCCATGCTGACCCCTTGGTCATTTCAGTAGATATAGCTAGGTTGGAAGTTCGAAGGATCCTGGTGGACGGCGGGAGCTCCGCAGACATACTTTTTGTCCAGGCCTTCGACCAAATGTGCATACCTCGGAAGCATCTACTTTCAGTGGCCCGGCCACTTCAAGGTTTCGCAGGTCCGCCTCTCGATGCCCTCAGCCAAATAGGCCTCGAGGTTGCTTTCAGAGAGGGGCCTTTGGCTAGGGTGGAGGAGGTGATCTTCGAAATCGTCGACGCCCCCTATGCCTACAACACAATCTTCGGGCGAGGGATGCTGAACCAGTTCGGAGCTATAGCACATCACAACTATTTATGTCTCAAAATGCCCACACAAGGTGGAGTTCTTACTGTTTCGGGAGACCAAGCTATAGCCCGAAGAATGGAATATGGTCATGACCAGCCGTTGGACCCCCGCCAAGTACATAGTGGGACGGAGCACACCGAAGAGGTTTCGGAGTCTTCAAACTCTTCGAAGGGGCTCTCCCTTAAGCCAAGCCCGGAAGGTGATGTCGTGATGAAGATAATTCTGAAGGATGGCAAAGAATACCCAATACAGTTCGGCAAGGGGCTATCCCCAGAGATAGCTGCCTCGTTGGAAGATGTCGTCAAGCAAAATTTGGACGTCTTTGCTTAGACTGACGAAGACATCACTGGGGTTGATCGGAGTATCATCGAACACAGCTTGCTCGTCAACCCGGAGGCTAGGCCAGTATACCAGGGGCTCCGTAAGCTGTCTACGGAAAGGGCAGGCCTCGCCAATATCGAAGTGGAAAAATTGTTAAGGGCTGGCATCATCAGGGAGGTAGCCCATACTGAGTGGTTGGCAAACCCTATTTTTGTCAGGAAAAAGGACTCGAGCAAGTGGCGCATGTGCATCGATTTTACATCATTGAATAAAGCATGCCCACGAGACCCCTACCCTATGCCCCAAATAGACCAACTGGTAGATTCCACAGCTGGCTCCGAATTTCTAACTTCCTCGATGCTTACTCCGGGTATCATCAAGTCTGGCTAAAGCGTGAAGACGAAGCCAATACAAGTTTCATAACTCCATCCGGAGTATTTTTTTATGTATGAATGCCTTTTGGCTTGCGGAATGCTAGAGCCACATTCTCACGTTTAAGAGCTAAGGCTCTAGGTCACCAAATAGGCCGGAATGTCGAAGCCTATATGGATGACATTGTAATAAAGAGTGCTCAAAAGCACCACATAGTCTAGACTTAGCTGAAACGTTTGAGAGCCTCCGAGCATGTGGAGTACGCCTCAACCGTGAAAAATGTATATTCGGGGCGCAAGCAGGAAAACTGCTAGGGTACTTAGTTTCGAGCAGGGGAATCGAAGCTAGCCCAACGCAGATAAGTGCATTGGAAAGAATGGCTCCACCAGAAAATTTGAAGCAAGTCCAGAAGCTGACAGGAAGGCTCGCAACTCTTAGTAGATTCCTGGCCAGGTCAGCCGAACGAAGCCTTCCAATTTTCAAAGCCCTAAAGGGGTCCGAAAGTTTCAACTGGACGCCGGAGTGCCAGAAGAGCTTCGATGATATTAAGTCATACCTCGGAAGCCTGTCAATGCTTACTGCGCCTCTCCTGGAGGAAACACTCCTCCTTTATCTTGCAGCAACAGGCTCCATAGTAAGTGCAGTACTGGTAAGAGAAGTTGAGCTTAAGGGAAAGCTGGTGCAAAACCCAGTTTATTTTGTTTCAGAAGCTTTGTCCGGAGCAAAGACAAGATACTCCGAGCTCGAGAAATTTGCTTATGCCCTAGTAATGGCCTCACGAAAGCTAAGGCATTACTTTCTGGCGCATAACCTAATCGTTCCTACCTCGTATCCTCTTGGCGATATGCTTCGAAGCAAAGATTCTACAGGTAGGATCGGAAAATGGGCTATCGAGCTAGCCCCCTTCGGAATTTCCTTCACGGAAAGAACAACTGTCAAATCCCAAATCATAGCTGACATCGTAGCAGAGTGGACTCCATCTGCAGTTTGGGCTCCGGAGGAGCCCTCCGGAGGTTTATGGACAATATTTTTTGACGGAGCTTATCAGGCATCTGATGCCGGAGCTGGAGCGGTAATTATATCACCGTCAGGGCAAAAGGCCATGTATTATGTGAGTCTCAAATTTAAGACCACCAATAATATCGCAGAATATGAAGGGATCCTGCTAGGCCTCCGAAAGGCAAAGGCACTTGGAGTTAGCTAATTTAGAAGGGGAAGAATTGAAACATGCATGGCATGCGGAGCACCTTAAGCGTTATTACGCTTAGGGGCTCCTTGTAATCAATTGTAAAGTTTCTTTTCTAAATAAAGTGGAGGTTCGAATCTTGTTTTCTCTTTGAATATCCCTTACTCCTGGTGGACGCATCAGGAGGACGGAGATGCTTGCGGAGTCAAGCATCTTTCTAAGGACCCAGGCAACAGCCTACGAACCATTGGTTCAAGGGATTCGCTGCCAGCCTACGGATTCCATGCTCCGGCTTGTTAGGATACGTAGAAGAGTCTAAGGACTTTAAAAATAAACAGATTTCCGCCCTCTAGGTTCGAAGCATCTGTAAAAGAGCTGAAGGTGGCCAGCCTATGGATTCCAGGCTCCGGCTTGTTAGGATCAGTAGAAGAGTCTAAGGACTTTAAAAATAAACAGATTTCTAGCCTCTGGGTTCGAAGCATCTGTAAAAGAGCCGAAGGTGGCCAACCTACGGATTCGAGGCTTCGGCTTGTTATGATCCGTAGAAGAGTCTAAGGATTTTAAAAATAAACAGATTTCTAGCCTCCGAGTTCGAAGCATTTGTAAAAGAGCCAAAGGTGGCCAGCCTACGGATTCCAGGCTCCAGCTTGTTAGGATCCGTAGAAGAGTCTAAGGACTTTAAAAATAAACAAATTTCCGGCCTCCGGGTTCGAAGCATCTGTAAAAGAGCCGAATGTGGCTAGCCTACGTATTCCAGGCTCCGACTTGTTAGGATCCGTAGAAGAGTCTAAGGACTTTAAAAAAATAGACTTCCGACCTCCGGGTTCGAAGCATCTGTAAAAGAGTCGAAGGTGACCAAGCAATAAGGTTTCAAATCTCCGGCCAATGAGACACTTTTAAAGTCCTAAGCGACTAGTATATGAGTGTGCAAATATAAATTCAGCTCCGAAACTTACAAAAATCATAATACGAACGTATGGTTCGAAGAACTCTACGAAAAAGTAAACTATGGTTATTAAGAGTTGTGCGAAGCATCAGATTGTTGTGCACGTCATTGTGTCCGACGGACCTTATTGTAATGCGTAAGGTCCCCCACCCACAAGGAGGGGTCGGAGTGTAAAAAACAACAAGATGCTTCCGGTGCAATTCATATTAATTTGTCATACTTTTACATCAAGAGAAATTTTGGTCTAAGCCAAGTAAAATCGGAGACCCTTTCAACCTCTAGAGCTACCTCTACGGCTACTTTGACCTTTGGAGCTCGAGATTGTCTTTTTAGTTCGAGTGCTTCTTTTCTTCTTCGAAGCTCGCAGTTTCTTCTGCTCCTCTCGAAGCTCGACCCAAGTTAGAAGCCTTTCGGAGTTAGCCTCCACAGGGTCTTCGGCCTGATACTCCGAGTCAGACTAATCTATATACTCGAAGGATGAAGATGTCTTCTCTTTTTCCTCCCCCTTGATGTAAGTTAAGACTTCTTGAGAAACTTCGAGGGTTACCTCTCCTTTATCTCCGTGAGGAACAGAGAAGTGGGAGCGGCGGTAAGGCCTTAAGCTCTCAAGGACTGACCACTGCTGTTGGCGTAAAAGATTACGCTAACAGGTTTCTGTAGAATAGAAACTAACAAACGAAGTGTTTGCGAAGCAAACTGTTCTAAGCCTCCGAAAGGATAATAACTTAGAATAGTTCGAAAGTATGTATTGAATAACTTGTATTCGGTCCATATTACCGGGTAAAATGGGGGGTATTTATAGGCCCAAACATTAAGGAAAAGACCTTTTTACCCCTCTATTACAACCGACATAGTGGAAACTATTCGGTACCCTTAATAGGGCTAAAATGGTAAAAGACTAATCTAATGAGAAAGAAGATAAGTCTTCCATCTTAGCTGGCAGAAAAGATCTTAGAAGAGTCCATGTTCGAAGATATACTCCGAACTAAGGGCTGTCTTCATGCTTCGAACTTGACTCAATGCATCTCCAAAGATGTAGTCCGAAAACCTTTGAATCAATTGCTTGCTTTTGTCATGCTACTGCAATAACCCTGAGGATGGAGTATTTTCCCCCAACAGTAGCCCCTCGAATACGCTTCTCCACTAAATCTGTAATGTTAGGAGAGCAGTATACACAAGAAAAATAATCATGCGTAGGGGTTAGCAGATTTAAACCATCTTCGAAATATGCGAAGATGTAAACTTCGAATCGGTTTTAAGACAATTACTTTCGAACCATCTTAGAACTAATCCAGGAAGTTCGAAAGTCTTTTTAGACTTAGAAGAAATAGCTGTTGGCTTTTTTCTTCTAACGGAAGTTACGCAGTGCGTTAATTTCGGAGGAAAGTAACGGACAAGAATGCGAAACGACATGGTTAAACGGTAAAAAGTGTATGTTGGGCTATAAATAGAAGGTCTAGACTTTTCCAGAGTACTTTTCCACCGCTTTCTTGCAAACAAAATTTCCTTTGAGCTCTAGCTTCCATTCTTCTCCCCAAGCAATCCGTCAGTTTCAATGGTGAAGACCAAAGGTTCTGGACCTTCAGCCTTGGCCCGACAGCAGGCTGCGGAGGCGGAGGCGGCGGCGGTGTTGGCGACAGTAGCTCCAACACCCGCAGCGGCAACAATGGCGACGAGAGGAGGGAATCCTCCAAATGTTGGTGATCAAGGCTTCTTCCCGGCATCAGCGAAGTATGTGGACCAGTCTTATCAATTGGGACCATCAACCTGCAGTAGGGAATCGCTTGCTGTGGTAGTAGAAGGCAGGATCAGTTCGGGGGTGATGATTCGCAAACCTGGGAAAGAGATCATTCCTTCGCCAAGGCCCGGAGAGGTGGTTGTCTTCGAAGCCTTCTTCGAAGCCGGATTAGGCCTTCCTGCGATAGACTTCTTAGCCGAGGTACAGGATCTGTTCCATGTCACTCTCCCCCATCTTTCTCTGAATGCAGTAGCTCGACTCGCCATCTTCGAATGGGCGCTGCGAGCCGAAGGTTGCGAAGGGAGGGCAGAAATCTTCGCAGCACTGCACAGAGCTTCGTGCCAGCAGAAGACTTTCGTAGGCCCCGGAGGTGAAAGGATGGTGGTAGCCTTCGGAAGCGTCAACTTTAGGCTTCAGGACGAATACGCCCTTCAATTTCCTGCCAAAGCTGAGTATGCGGGACTTAGCTGAAGAATTCCTCGGGCTTCAAATCCCTCCGCTGATGGCCAACTGGCCTATCATCTATGAAGAGGATTTGGAAGGCGGTCTTCGAAAAATTTCTTCAACTTCGAGTCCTGCAGGTAACTTGGTTTTTTCTTTTCTCAGCAAGCAGTCTTGGCCCGAGCTGCAACTATATCAAGTGAACGTGAAATTGCTCGTCTTCGAGAGGAAAATGAAACTCTTCAGCGAAACTTTACTTTCTCCGAAGCCAGAGTAGATCAAATGGACAATATGATTTCATCAGAGCGCAGGGCCAGACAAGGCTTGGAGGCTGCAAATAAGGAGCTCGAAGCAGAAAGGATCGTGCTTCGAGCAGAAATTGAAAGGATGCGGTCGGAACATGCTAGTGCGGGGACCGAGCTTGTTAGGCTCCGAGAAGAAGCTAGCCAGCTGCTAAATCAGAAGAATTCTTTGGCTACGGAGGTTGTTAGACTTTCCGGAGTACTAGAAGAAGTAACTTCGGTGAAGGATGCACTGAATGAAGACAAGATGAAGTCTGAGAAGGTAGCTGCGGAGGTCATGGAGCAAATGTTAGGCGTTCTGGAGTACTTCGGTACTACTGGAACGGTTCCTTCGGATGACAACATCTCTCTGCTGCGCCGGTTGAAGAGGATCCAAGGGGCAGCGAAGCAAATGAAGACAGCGGGCATTCGTTACGGAGAACTCTCTGGGCAAGTGGCTGCCATTGGACTACTTCGTTACTACGAAGATCTGGGTCGATCAATAGCTCCGAGCGCAGGAGAGGGCCCAATTACCTTCGACGACGACCAGCTCCTCACTCCTTCCGAAGGTGTGGCTGCTGCCTGGCAAACCTTCCAAGCTTCATGGAGAGCCGAAGGTCGCACTGCGATCAAGGCCTGGATTGACGAAGGACAGCGCCAGAAGCAAGCTCGGAACCAAGCTTCGAGCAGCCAGCCTCCTTCGGACCCACAGGTTTAGAAGTACCCTAGGATTTTTGACTATGTAAAGCTTTATGCTAATGTACATTTATGAATGAAAATTTGTTTCATGTTTTTTAGGCCTTGCCTCATATGGAAGATGTCGAAGTGTTAAATATTAACGACGAACTTCGCTCATTATGGGCCATCTTCGAAATCTTAAAACTTCATAAACGCCCTCGATTTCTAGTTCCTCGAGATGATTCCAGAGTAATTGCACCCGAGGTTATCAAGGATATATTATCTTATATTAAAGAAGAAGAGAAATAGGTTAACTTGAACACTTCATCTTCTGAAGATGTTATATGGTCTGAAGACGAAGATGAAGTTCGAAGTAACCAACCTAAAGAACTTGGGAGCTGGGAAAGAAGCCCTGAACGGCTTCGAACTTGGGCCGAGCTTCAGCAAGAACAAAAAGACTGTAGAGCTTCGAAGGGAGGCCGTAGAGTTAAACGCAAAGTTGTTAGAACCCCCGGTAGTGGAACTAACCGTTCCAATCCTAGCTCTAGAGATCGAAGAGGTCTTCAATTTCTTCTTGGTATAGATACCAATTTTTCATGATGTAATCTGTAAACATATTCGTTCGAATAATGAATACCGATTTAAAATTGTCTCCATATTTACTAGCCCCTCTTTGGGTATAAGCAACTTCGAACTGTATTCAAAGATGGTTATGCGCAAAGAAAAAACTTCGGAGTACAATTTTTTGAATATGCTTTTTGAGGTTCGGAGCCCCTCTGTAATTTAAAGATCTTTTAAAATCTTATAAAATGTCTTCCACTATTTGTAGTCTGAAGAATGGCAACTTAAATACCCTTGATTTTTTGAAAGAAATCACTTGAGATAACTTCCAGGACACCTTAGTGTCTTATATAATTTGTCACTTTGGACTATGTTAACAGACATTCGAAGCTCATGGCTCAAACTCTGTTTTGCTTTGGCCACCTTCGGCTCTTTTTTGCGAACTCTGTCAAACCAGAGGTTCGGAGTTGGCAATGGTCTCTTTGGACTCTTTTTACGGATGTCTACCAGCCAATGGCTTGGACTCCGCATATTTTGGCCACCTTCGGCTCTTTTTACGGAAGTCTACCAGCCAATGGCTTGGACTCCGTATGTTTTGGCCACCTTCGGCTCTTTTTACGGAAGTCTACCAGCCAATGGCTTGGACTCCGCATGATGTGGTTTTGGGCTCTTTTACGGATGCCTACAAGCCAGTGGCTTGGACTCCGGATTATGTCAGCCCCCACGTCGGAAGCTTCGAACCAATGATTCGAAGTCCGAAAATATGATTCAGCTTTATGACACTTCCCTCTCAGTCAACCCCGCGGTTCCAGTGCGTCCACTCGGAAGCTGGAGGTTTATGAGGGGAAGGCACTATCTGGACCATATGCTTTATTAATTCAGAAGATGATTACAAGTGATTTACAAGGAGCCCTCATGCGAAGTATCGCTTTAGGTGCTCCGCATGCCAAGTATGTGCTAACTCTTCACCTTCTAAATTGGCTAATTTAAAAGAGCCAGGGCGTCCTGAACGAACAATTAGGTATGGACCTTCCCATTTATTTCCTATCTTCCCTGGCGCTATAATGCTTCGTAAAACAAGATGACCCAGTCTTAGTTCATTGATCTTAACCTTCAGGTCAAACCAAGCTTTCGTCTGCTGATGATACTTTGATAAATTTGCCACAGCTCGAAGTCTTGTTTCTTCTGATAAATCTAGCGAAGCTTGTCTTTCTTCTTCAATCTCCGGTTCGGTACTGCGAAATGATCCTCCTTTGAGCTCCGTTGGAGTCATAGCTTCATCTCCGAATAGTAATCTGAATGGAGTAAAACCTGTGGACCTTGTTTGCGTAGTCCGAATGGACCACAAAATCTTTGGAAGCTCTTCGGTCCACAGTCCTTTTGCTAATCCTACTATCCTTCGATTTAGCCCTGACAAAATATTTCCATTGGCTCTTTCTACAGCTCCATTAGACTGAGGATGCCTCACTGCAGCAAAGCATAACTGGATACCTAGCTCTTCACAAAACTTCCTAAAAGGTTCTGCATCGAACTGTGTTCCATTATCAACTGTAAGTTGCCTAGGTACTCCGAACCGGCAAATGATGTTTTTCCAAAAGAACTTCTGTACATTGTTCGAAGTGATAGCTGTTAAGGGCTCTGCTTCTACCCACTTAGAAAAATATTCAATAGCTACCACTGCGAACTTTAGATTTCCCTTGGCTACTAGAAAGGGACCAATTAAATCCATACCCCATCTGACATCCTTGACAAGTGTGGACTAGGCTCTCCGCATCAGCTATTATTGTAGGCCAATAAAGCCCCTGGCGAAGTGTTTTTCCTGCCAAAGCTCGAGGGGCTAAATGGCTACCGCAAAGGCCTTCATGAATTTCTCGAAGAATTTCTTGACCTTTGGCCTGAGATATACATCGGAGTAAAGGGGAACATACTCCAGCCTTGTATAAAATATCGTTGATTATTTGATAATTTCTAGCCCTGAGTTTCAATCTTGAAAGCTGTGGCTCTTCAGGCAAATTTGTTCCTCCTTGTAAAAGTTCCATGATTGAATTTTTCCAATCTGCACTTGGAATGCAAAGAATCTCTGCAGAGGGAATTTGCAGCACCGAAGGTGTACTGAGCTCCTCATAGAAAGCTTCTTCTGGTATATCCACAGCTCCGACTGCATCTTTTGCTAAGATGTCCGCTTGCACGTTTTCTGTTCTTGGTATACTTCGAATGGAAATACCCTTGAAGTGTGCTTCAATCTTGCGGATTTCTTCTAAGTACTTTGCAAGCTGTGGATGCCGAACTTGAAAACTTTTATCTACATACCCTGCTACTATTTGAGAATCTGTTTTTATAACAACTCTTGTAGCCCCTAGAGCACGTGCTTTTCGGAGTCCCAGTAAAATCCCTTCATACTCCGCTATATTATTGGTAGACTTAAAGTTGAGTCTTGCGGAGTACATTGCTCTTTGCCCTGAAGGCGAAATTAATACTGCTCCAATGCCTGCTCCGGATGCTTGGAAAGCCCCATCGGAATAAACAGTCCAAACTCCGTCACTTGACTTCTCCGGAACCAAAGTTGCAGGTGGAGTCCATTCTGCTACAAAATCTGCTAAGACTTGCGATTTGATTGTTGTTCTTCCCAGAAAAGATATGCTGAAGGGTGCTAGCTCAACTGCCCACTTCCCAATTCTTCCAGTGGAATCCTTACTTCGGAGCATATCTCCCAAAGGATACGAAGTTGGTACAATTACATTGTGATCCAAAAAATAATGTCTTAATTTCCTCGAAGCCATTATCAAAGCATAAACGAACTTCTCGAGTTCGGAGTATCTTGTCTTCGCTCCTGATAATGCTTCGGATACAAAATAAACTGGATTTTGTACCAACTTCCCATTGAAATCCATTTCTCTGACAAGGACTGCACTGATAGCAGAACCCGTAGCTGCAAGGTAAAGGAGTAGGGTTTCGTTCGCAGTAGGCACCGTGAGTGTAGCGAGATTACTGAGATACTCTTTAATATCTTCGAAGCTTTTTTGACACTCCGATGTCCATGCAAAATTTTCGGACCCTTTCAATGCTTTAAATATAGGCAAGCTTCTCTCCGCAGACCTTGATAAAAACCTACTAAGTGCTGCCAGACGTCCAGTCAGCTTTTGCACTTGCTTTAAATTTTATGGAGGGGCCATCTTTTGTAGCGCAGTTATTCGAGTAGGGCTAGCTTCAATCCCTCTACTTGAAACTAAATACCCTAACAATTTTCCAGCCTTAGCTCCGAAGATACATTTTTCGGGGTTAAGACGGATCCCACATGCCCGAAGGCTATTAAATGTTTCTACTAAGTCTAGGCTATGTTGGTGCTTTAAAGCACTCTTTATTACAATATCATCCATATAGGCCTCCACGTTGCGGCCTAATTGATGACCTAGAGCCTTAGAAACTAACCACGAAAAAGTAGCCCCGGCATTTCTTAAGCCAAAAGGCATTCTTACATAACAAAAGACTCCCGATGGAGTTACGAAGCTTGTCTTGATCTCAACTTCGCGCTTCAACCATATTTGATGATAACCAGAATACGCGTCAAGGAAGCTTAATAACTCCGAACCTGCGGTGGAGTCAACCAATTGATCAATTCGGGGCATGGGGTAGGGGTCACGAGGGCATGCTTTATTCAAGGATGTGAAATCAATGCACATGTGCCACTTCCCGGAAGATTTCTTTTTGACGAAGACTGGGTTGGCTAACCATTCTGTGTGAGCCACTTCTCTGATAATCCCAGCCTTCAACAATTTCTCAACCTCAACCTTCGCTAGAACAGCTCTTTCTACAGACATTTTTCGGTGTCCTTGCCGAATAGGCCGGGCCTTCGGGTTTACAAGCAAACTATGCTCAATGATATCCCGATTGACTCCGGTGATATCTTCGTCAGACCAAGTGAAGACATCTAAATTCTCTGCCACCACCTTTTCCAGAGAGGTTGCAACTTCTGGAGGTAGATCTTTACCAAATTGAAATGTATATTCTTTACCATCTTTAACAATAACCTTCGCTGCAATCTCTCCTTCAGGACTTGGTCTTGGGAAGGATTTCTTCGAAGCTTCGGAAGGTGCTGAAAAATTTTCTTGATTATCTTGCACATTGTTTACTTGTCTTGGATCAAGAGGGGGACCATGACCATATTTCGCTCTTCGGGCGATAGCTCGGTCTCCGAAGACAGTAAGAACTCCTGCTTGCGTGGGCATCTTCATACATAAATAATTGTGATGGGCCACAGCTCCAAAGTGGTTTAGCATGCCTCTTCCGAAGATGACGTTATAGGCATATGGGGCATCTACAACATCGAAGATTACTTCCTCAGTTCGGCCCAACAAACCTTCTCCGAAGGTAACTTCCAGGCCTATTTGGCCGAGTGCATCAAGCGGAGGTCCTGTGAAGCCTTGCAACGGACGAGCCGCTGGAAGAAGGTGCTTTCTGGAGATGCATAATTGATCGAAGGCTTGAACAAAAATAATGTCTGCCGAGCTACCTCCGTCAATCAACACTCTTCGAACTTCAGTGTCCGCAATATCAGCAGTAATAACAAGTGGGTCTGCATGCGGGAATTTAATGCCAGCTGCATCCTCCGCAGAAAAAGATATCGGTACATGAGACCATTCCGGCATAGCAGCTGCAGATGACGAAGTCCCAATGTGGCCCACCTCTCTGACATAGTCTCTTCTCTGTCTTTTCGACATGCTTCCGAGGGTACCTCCTCCGGAGATGGGGAGGACTACTCTTTTCCCTCGGTCTTGCCCTTCCTCTTGCTTCGGAGGTGGCATAACATTGGCCACCGGAGGGCGTCTTGCAGCTTCGGAGTTTTCTATCCGCGCTACAGCCTGGACCGGCTCCGGGCGCGCTTGAGCTGGAACTCGGTCGGTAGTACCTCGACCCGAAGTTCTTTCTAGATATTCTCCTCTTAGAGTGAGTATAGCTTTGCAAGTATCAGTTGCATGGCTTCGGTTTTCACCATGGATGCAGCAGAAAAGGGTCTGGCCTTTGCCATCCGTTTTCCCTGGCGGCCTCCAGCCGCTGACCTTGTTTGCTGAAGGCTGTGGAGCTCTCTGTGTGAACTTTTGCGGGGGTGCAATGTTTAAGACCTCAGAACGAGGATGTTTCTGCCCCCTTCTCCTATCGTGCTGAACTTCAAAGACTGGTTCTTGCGGCTGTGCCGAAGTTTTTACTTCCACCTTGACTTCCTGCAATATGGATGGAGTAGCTGCAGTTCTTCGAAGCCAACCTTCTTCCGACCTCGCATACTCTTCGAAATAGGCCATCAATTGAGAAACCAAAGATATGCTTTTCCTATGGAGTTTATCAAGTAGTCCTGGATGAGTGACTCCCTCTCGAGCAGCATCCACTACTGAAGATGTGGACAACCCTCGGATCTGCGACTTCGTATGAGCGAAGCGCTTAAAATATTGCCTCAAGGTCTCTCCAGGGAGCTGCTTCACCTGGAAAAGACTTCCCGTCGACATCGGAGGCACGAAGGTGCCTTGAAAATTGCTTGCGAACTTCTTCTTCAGCTGCCCCCATGAATTAATTGATCCTGGCTTCAAATACCAGAACCATCTTAATGCCACTCCTTGAAGAGCTAAGGGGAAGCATTTTGCCATGGTATCTCGAACTCCTCCACTAGCTTCAATTGCTAGGGCATAAGAACGGACAAATTCTCCCAGATCTTCATCTCCGGCATACTTACAGAGCTTCGAAGTCTTAAACTTCGGATCGAAGCGAACTTTTTGTAGCTCAGGATGCAACGGAGATTCATCATCGAAGGAGGCGTTCTCCGGGGCGTCTGGATAGATGGGTTCATCGTCTTCGGGCACTTCTGGAATAGTTGGGACGGCTTGAGAGCGAAGCATGTTCGTGGCTTCTTGCCGCCATCTTGCTACTTCGGCTTGGAGGCTGGCCATTTGAGTGGCCATATCTCCAAGATTGTCTTCATCTTCTCCGGAAGGGTCTTCCGGGTATTGAGAACCAAGGGAATCGGTTCGAAGTGGGATTGAAGGTGGAAGAGGGACTCCGAGTGGTCGAAGTATAGAAGGAGTTGGCGGAGGAATTCCGTATGCTCGAGGGATGGAAACTCCTTCCGGAGTTTGAGGTGGAGGGAAAGTCGAAGGCCCTCCGACCTCAACCGTGTCGGATGGTGCCTCTCCGGAGATCCGAGAGGACCTCCGAACAGGGTTACGAGGTGCACTCCGCTTAGGAGGCATGATGTAAGAAGTTGGTAGAGAACGAAGTTTCTTGTACTAAGTTCCCCACGGACGGCGCCAACTGTTGGCGTAAAAGATTACGCTAACAGGTTTCTGTAGAATAGAAACTAACCAACGAAGTGTTTGCAAAGCAAACTCTTCTAAGCCTCCGAAAGGATAATAACTTAGAATAGTTCGAAAGTATGTATTGAATAACTTGTATTCGGTCCGTATTACAGGGTAAAATAGGGGGTATTTATAGGCCCAAACATTAAGAAAAGACCTTTTTACCCCTCTATTACAACCGACATAGTGGAAACTATTCGGTACCCTTAATAGGGCTAAAATGGTAAAAGACTAATCTAATGAGAAAGAAGATAAGTCTTCCATCTTAGCTGGCAGAAAAGATCTTAGAAGAGTCCATGTTCGAAGATATACTCCGAACTAAGGGCTGTCTTCATGCTTCGAACTTGACTCAATGCATCTCCGAAGATGTAGTCCGAAAACCTTTGAATCAATTGCTTGCTTTTGTCCTTCTACTGCAATAACCCTGAGGATGGAGTATTTTCCCCCAACAACTGCCGACAGAGCCCTCCGTTAATTTCCAGTATTTCGAAGTCAGGCTCCGAAGGACATGACAGAACCTAAAAGAATAAAACACCCAAACAAGTTATTCATTTATAAACTTTTCATTAATGCAAGGGGCTTTACAAGATTTCTTATACATGATTAAGCGCCCTGTGAGCTAAACCTGCGGGTCGGTTGGCGGAGCAGGAGGTGTCGGAGCCGGTGAAGCTGGAAGCGGCGGCCTTGTTTGTGCTTGCTTCTGCCGACGGGCCTCGTCGATCCAGGTTTAGCTGCAGCTTTGTGGTCTGTTTTCCAGGTTGACCGGAAAACTTCCCAAGTCGAGGCTACATCTGGCGAAGGATGCAACAAGCTCTCGGAGGCAAAGCTTCCAGGTGTCGAACCACTGACCGGAGCGATAGGAATTTGAAGGGCTTCGAGGTGACGGAGGACTCCGATTCCAGCGCACTGTCCGGATATCTCTCCGTACCGGACACCAGAGACCATCATCAGCGACGTCGCCACTTGAATCCTCTTCAGCTTCCGGTCGAGGGACTCGCTGGCCGCAGCAGAAGACGAAGGGCACATGGTGCCAAAATATTCCATGGTACCCTGAAGGGCATCCAAGGTACGCTCCGCCATAATGGCATTCTTCTTTTCTGCCGCCTCCAGCCCCGTAGTAGTAGCAGATACTTCGGCCATCTGGGATAGCAGGGAGCTTTTCTGAGCCATCGCCTGCTTGAGAGAGCCTTGGAGCTCTACCATTTGAGTACTCGAAGTAGCCGCCACCTGCTGGAGCTTCTCGACCTCCGCTCGGAGTACCAAGCACTCGGCTTCAGCCTCTTGGGCTGAAGTGCGGAGTGTGCCGCTGTTCTGCTTTTCGAGCTGGATGGCTTCGTCGGTCTTGGCCCTAGCCCTCCGTTCTTTGAGGATCTCTTCCTCCAACCGAAGTATTTTCTCTTCGGAGTCTTTAAGCGCGGATTGGAGGGTGGTAACCTTCCTCTCGAGTCGGTTAGTTTCGACTTCATTGGAAGTCGCTGCTGCTCTAGCAAGGACAAATTGCTGCAAGAGGAACAAGTAAGTACCAAGTATTTACATTTGTTAATTGAAGATATTTGTCGTACTTTCTATACCTGAAGGGCAGCCCTTTCGAGGGCTAAGTTAAGCTCCGGGGCCCTGGCTTCGCTCAAGATGGAGACCAAGTCGGAGTTAACAACTTCTTGGCCTTTCTCCGCAAAGGGCTCCAGAAGCGCCTGGAGGCCCGTCCGTTGCTCCAGGAAAGGAGCCAGCAAAGGAAGCCAGGACAGAGCTTGGCGGTCATCTACCGTTGCCTATTCCTCCGAGTTGCTTGCTGAAGGCTCATTGGAAGAGGGTGTTGTCGTCAGAGCGGGAGGGAGTCCGAGGCTTGACATGCTTTTTCCCCTCCTCGGCACGAAGGCTGGAGGCTCGACTCCGGCGGAGGTAGATCCTCCTTCGACGGTTGTCCCTTTGGCCAGAGCCACGTCGGTGGAAACGGCCCCTGCCACCGGAGCCACGTCGGCGGAGATGGCCCCTGCCACCGGAGCCGAGGCGTCCAGTGGAGCAGAGATGTCCATCGGAGCAGCAACCTCAGAAGAGGCTAGAGCTTCGTTTGCGGCCGGGGCTTCGTCGCCCTAAGATATGCCTACAACATTGAGGTATTTGGTGAACATTCACGAGTAATAACTGTTGCAGGAATTGGCCAAAGCAAATGTTTCGAAGTATACCTTCGGAGGCACCTTGAGGTAAAATGGTTGGGTCCTCTAGGACTTTGTACATTCGGAGAATCTCGTCGAGGTCGTCCCCCGATGTCCTCTCTGGTGTAGTTGCCGCTGGAGCCTCAACCTCCGTCGTGATCACCCCAGCTACGGGTGAGTTGGGGGCGATAGTCTCTGGCTCCGAGCTCACAGCAGCGGGCGCTGTAGTGTGTGTTGTGTCTGCCTCCGCAGCCTCTCGAGCAGAACCTTTGGTTGGGGCCCCTGCTCCGCCTTTGTCGCCTTCTAGAAGGTAGTTCTCGAAGTCCTTCGCCAATTGGATGTTGGAGCCCTTGCTTCCGGAGCCTTTGCTCCCAAAGTCCTCCGAAGGTGAGCTCGGAATGCCCAAGGACGAGGCAGATGAAGCCGGGGTCAGCTGAGGAGGGATCTTTGCTACCTTCTTCCCCTTCTTGGTCGGTGTTTCGCTGGCCTTTTTCGGAGGCTCAGCGCTGGCTTTCCTCTTCTGAGGGGCCGCTCCGGTCGGGTTGAAATCCGGCAGAGGAGGAGGCACCATTCTGAGGGCTTCCCACACCCTGTTGGAGCGCACCCAGCTCCCCACCAGCTCAATCCTCTTTTGCCTTTCGTCCACCGTAGGGGCTCCGAGGACTCGTTCGATGGCCCGTGCTATCTGCTCCAGGGCTAACGCCATTGGAGCCACTGAAAAAAGGTAACATATTATAAGTATGTTATTTCTTCATCTAACATGTTATCGTAGGAGAGTCGAAGTCTTACCTAGATTTTGGAGTTCACCCTCCGAAGCGTGTTGAAACACTATCGGCCAGTCAGCCCCGAGGGGTGGAATTCGAAGAGCGATGAACTCTTCGGCAAGGTCGCGCATGCTCATGCGACTGGCCACTGAAGTTAATAGCCCTAGCCGCGTTGAGAGCAGGCTAGGGTTCGGGGTGACCTCCGCCTCCTTTCAAAGCCAGATCTCTTGGAGGGGTCCAACGAGGAGGGAGTCCTCTCCGACTTTGGTGTAGAACCACCGAAGGATCTAGTTAGTATACCATCGGTCGTTGATGGCCTTCGCTGGAAAATACTGGGCGTGCTCCCTCCGCAACTGGAAGTTGACACTTCCGAAGGCCGTTATCACTTTGGTGTCTTCGGGGCCATCTTGCAGCTTTGGCTGGCAGATGGCTTCGTGGGTGGCGGCGAAGACCTCGGATCGCCCTTCACACCCTTCGGCTCGAAGCGCCCACTCGAAGATGGCCAGCCGGGCGATAGCATTGGGAGATAGCTGAGGCAAGGTAACGTGGAACATGTCCAATACCTCAGATAAGAAATTGATGGCAGGAAGCCCCAGACCTGCTTCAAAGAATGCCTCGAAGACCACGACTTCTCCGCTTCATGGCCTCGGAGTTGATTCTGGTCCGGGGACCCGAGTCCTCATTCCAGACCCTAGCTTCCCTTCCATGGCTTCTTTGATAGATTTCGCGGTGCTTGTGGATTGGCTGATGAGGAAGCTTTGAGGGATCTTCTTCTTGGATGGTGGGCGGAGTTCCCAAGGATTCTTGGGCCAGGCGTCTCCCGGAGCTCCCGCCATTGCTGCTACTGCTGAAGCCACCCACGCTTGCCTCTGCGCAAAAGTACCCGCCGCCGTTGGCACGGTGTGGCTGGTCCTCGCCATGGCTTGGTTGCTAAGGAAGTTGAGGGAGTTGGAGGTTGAAGAGAGTAAGTTTCGGATGCTAGGCACGGTAAAAAGCCCTTGGTGAATTCCGATCCCCTTTTTATAACCTTCCGCTAGTTGTTGTGCTTCGATGACATTCACACTGCAGGTTCGACTTCCGTCGCTGGCAGGTGGGTCCAGGAAGCGAAACGGTGTGAGTCCGCCGTAAATTTTGACCGTTACCTTTTGAGAGCATAACGGCTACTTGTATAGTAATGGTCCTAAATAAATGGCTCTTCACGACGTTTGGACTTAGCAACGGTTCACTTTCCCACGAAGCATTCACACGGTGGTTGTGGGCTCGAAGCCGTTGTCCGAATGCTTTGGGTTCAAAGACCCTTCGAATGACTGTAATGTATTCAAACTTCTCTAAGTCTCAGAATATGAAAATGTTCCTTGCGTATACTTCTTCCCTTCTATACAGGTCAAGTTCGGAGAAGCGTATTCGAGGGGCTACTGTTGGGGGAAAATGCTTCACTTTCAGGACTTAGAGATTAACAGTTCAAAATAACTTATCAGCTTCGAAGCTGATAGGCTTATGCACGAAGGTGGAGGAGTCATTAAGCCGAAGGGTGCTCCGACTTACGATCCGAAGGTACCCTCCGCAGGATATGAGGCTCCGGAGATAAACGGCAAGGTTGATAAGATGTTTGACTTATCTACTTGCTCTGGGTAGATTTTACCATTTTAACCCTGTTCAGGGTACCAAATAGTTTCCACTATGTCGGTTGTAACTGAGGGGCAAATAGGTCTTTTCCTTTGACTTTTTTGCCTATAAATACCCCCTTTCTTACCCTGTAATAGGCATCGAATACTCAGCTATTCAATACACACATTCGTACTACTTAAGCTATTATCCAATTTGGAGGCTTGAGATAGTTCTTAAGCACGAACACACTGTTTGTCCATTCTTAATCTTAGAGAACCTATTAGCGTAATCTTTTACGCCAACATTTGCTATGTGCTAGATGGAATGACAGCGAGTTTGTGAAATGATTGTTGATATGAGGTCTGATTAGTTATTATTATTAATCTGTCTCTGAGCACTGTGTTTGCGTCCTTTCAATTAGGACACTTGTTGTTTTTTGGATGCTAGATTACTTTTAATGCTTGTGATCTCTCAGACTGCCGCATCACATCATATCTAACAGGAGAGTGATAGCACTAGGTTTATTTGGGTTCTCTCTGTGAAAATTTGTTTGCCTTCGGTAGTTGTTTTTGGAGGAGCGTTGGATGTTAAGGAAAGACCATCTATTCGAAAGAATTTAGTGAGGCGTCCATTCACCCCCCTCTAGTCGCTACTCTTGGTTCTACAATCGACTAGTCAACCACAATTAACCGATGGTCACCCCGATTAATCGCCCCTCACCTATTAATATTCCTGCTATGCTACCATCTGGATTTGCACCACCGCCATTAGATTTGGGTCACCGTCATCAGATCTAGGCCACTATTGTCACATCCACATCGTTGTCATCTTATCTGCATCGCCAACGTCGGATCTGGGCCACCTCCATTAGGCTCGCACTAGATTTGCGCCCGCACCGACCTCATGTTGTCAGAGCCGCCCTCTAGAATATGTTGTTGGAGCCACGCTGGCGCTGATATCGCACATGCAACTCTTGCTTTGTAGTGGACAACTATGAGAGAGAGAGAACGAGAGAGGATACATTGGTTGGACATTGGCTACGAAAGGAAAGAACTGAGAGAGATAGCACTGACCAGTTGGGCAACACATGTAGGTTGCAGTCACATAAGAAAGAGAGAATGGGCAGTCGGGCAACACCGCCGCAAAGGACAGGTAGCACGTGCAGTGAGAGATACAAGAAAAAAGATAGAAAAGAAATAGAAAAAGTAAACAGATAAAGGTAAACAGAGATAAAGTGTTGACGCCAAGATTTGGTAAAGCACAGGGCCCACCAGGGATGTCGTACGGTCAAAAAAAGTCAAAGAGATCCGGTCAAGGATGGTCAAAGAAGCCCGTCCGTTATAACATGACCGGATATGAAGGAGTCGTTGGTGAGAAGATGAAGATTATTTAGAATCAGTTAGGATAGATTGTTTGGACGGAAAGTCTCCAAACTATAAAATTGTATCCCTTAGTTCAAAGACAACAACCAACCCTACAAATAACTCTTTGGCGCATCGCCACCCTTGGCTTCCCAAGGTTAATCCTGGCGAGATTCGGCACTCAGAGTTGGGCTGTATCGTTCCGATCTCTGGTGAAGAGCTAAGTCCTATCACCCTAATGATCGTATCGACTAGGTTAGTGTCCTCACGGCCGCATCAATTTGATCTCTTGAGGCATCAGCTAAAACAGTAAGATCGCCAGTTTATTTTGGTGTAGTGGCTAGGTCTAAGGCTGCATTAGTTTGATCTCTTAGATTGATGTGATTTAGGTGTGGTAGTATGAGGCTTCATCGGTTAGGTCCGACATATCTTTCTATTGTATCTTCTTCATGTTGTATATTGTTCATCTAAATAAAGTGTGCCCGATACTTTGATGTATTGTTAAGTTCATCGTAACTAGCTACTGTCTTGGTTATGTCCAATCTTGTTATTGTGATGATTTTGATGATACGGACATGTTATTTGGCATGTTTTAGTTTTTTCTGTTGGAGTACAAGCCGATAGGTTATCTTCAATTCAATTTTATATTCTATCTACCATCGGGAAATGCTCATCGACCCATATGTGTAAATTGTCCATCTCACCGTTCGATGACGCGTTTTCCATAGTCACTCTTCCTTGGTCATCGGCCTTATGACTGATTGGCGTTATTCGCTCACAATTACTTTATCCTCACCGTAGTCATCGGCTTGACAGCCAATCGGCTATGCTACTAATGTCATTTTCTCTATTTCCTTATCAGTTGTAGGGTCAAACTGATTGGCACGCCTTCAACCTTTTTTCTAAGATTGTAGGACTTGTACTGGAGCTAAACAGATCTCCTACGCCACACGTGTGTCAAAGTGTGAAAAAAAGACACTAACACGCTTTTTGGCATGCCTAGTGGGACCCATACTCTTTCCATCTATCAGGCAATACTTGGGACAATGACGTCATTAAAGTTACAAATGATGAAGTCAGACCGACCTAAAGTAAGCAACCCAAGTTCATGTTGGGGAATAAGGGAGCTACGCTAGCCGGCAAATTCAAAATTTACACCCTAAGCCCAAGACTCATGCGCGTGTGAGATCATAGATCGGTACCTTCTAGCACGAGACACGCTAGGTGCAGCGAAAGAAGATGTCGGAGTAGTGCATAAAGCCTATCCTCGCTTTGTCCTTGTCGTCCCTCATCGATCTGATTGATGAAGACGGCGTAGTCATTCGCATGTATATGTCCACGAGCGTCACTATTGGAGCAACGCCTCCACGGAGTCCACACGTATAGGGATGGAGTACCTCCCATGGTAGCGTGCTAGCACCACACATGAGAGACGAGGATCCTTGAACTCAAGAATTGAGATCAAGAAAGGAAGGAGAGAACTTTTGGGTGGCTTGGTGTAATATAGGCTTATTGCTTGTTCCATGACATCCTCCTCCTCTCCTTTTATAGGGCTGAGGGCCCTTTGGTCATGCCCATCTCGGAATCCATAAAATCATAACAGATCTAATCTGTTTGCCCACGTTGGAACTTCTGATCCTGGATCGGAACTTCCGATAGGGTATTTTAGGTCTCCTGATAGTACGACACACAACAGATCCAATCTGTTATCACCCACCTCGGAACTTCTGATACCGAATCGGAACTTCTGGCTCATCGGAACTTCTGATACCATATCAGAACTTCCGAAGCAACATTTGCTCTCTGTATCGAGACCAGATAATAATCAGAACTTTTGATACTACCTATCGAAACTTCCAATCCATGGATTTTTCTTGGGCATATCATTCAATTCACCCTATGAAGATGACATCGATGAAGTATAGGGCAAACTTGATCAAGGCTTCACCATGGCCGATGAGCTCTAGGAAGTAGACATCGGACCCGGTGATAGACCGAGGTCGACCTTCATAAGTGCTCAACTTCCCGATGAGATAAAAGATAAACTAATTGCACTACTTCGAGAATATAGGGATTTCTTTGCATGGGAATATCACGAGATGCCATATTTAAGACGATCGATTGTAAAACATCGACTACCAATAAAACAGGGATATCGGCCAATCAAGCAGTCACCTCGGTGATTCAAGGCGGAAATATATCTAGATCTCAAGGCCAAAGTGACAAGGTTATATGAGTCAGGTGTTGACGCTAAAATTTGTCGATAAAGCACCAACAGACATTGACGTCAGTTTGGCAATCCAAAAGCGCACAGAAGACTATGGGTGGCCTGCTAAACGTCACGCGACGCTAACACCGTGTTCCGACGACCCTTGACCGTGACAAGGGGGTATGGGTGGAGTCGCTAGGCAATCAAACTGAATCACAAGAAAACGGCTCAACTAACCAAAGTGTGGAGTAAACGATCAAACCGGCCAATTTAGGGCGGTTGGACCAAAGTGGAGATGGCAGTCAGACTGGCCAAGGCGGGCCGGTCAGACCGACAATAAGCCACCGTTTAGACCGATTGTGGGAGGGGATGACCGAAGGGTCCTTTGGCGTGCGGAGATGACCGAAGGGGGCCTTCGACATGCAGAGGCAAGCTTCGACAGTGTGAATTCTACCGGAGGGGTCTTCGGCGCGCAAAGCGAAGGGGTGACTGGGAGCCCCACGGCGCAGGTGCTTAGATCGGCCTAGGGTCGCTTGTCGGACCGACGGCTCATGGGCAGTCACACCGGCGGACGAAGGGGGATGTGATTAGGGACCGACGGCACATGGGAGGTCAGACCGGCCGTGTATTGCTGGTCGGACCAACTGTTGCTGGCACGGCCTGGTCAGATAGGCGGTAGATGGTCGGTCGGACCGACAAGCAGGAAGTAACCTCCTTGGCTCGCCGGCGATGGCTCCGACGGGAAAAAACTTGGTGCTGAGGTTATTGGCTATGAAGATGATCGTGTAAAGTCTGCAAAAATCCAAAAAATTGGAAGCAATTCATCCTAGAGACTGAATTACCGATAAAAATTGATAAAATCGATAGAAATCTGTTACATGGATTGAACGGATGATTCAAAAGCGAATTGACAAGGATTACCGCGATTACGACACGATGGACGGATGGTTTACAGCGGAAACCAACAAAGATGGGCGTTATGGCTAATTCTAGGGCAAGGAAAATAGTATATTGAAAACAACAACTCAAAGGATAGATTGGATCTATTAGGGTTTTAGAGAGAGTCCCTTTGAATCGGCATTGCCACTATATATATAGGGGGTGGTCTTGTCATTCTTGGGCTTAACTCCTACTGTAATTTGATTAGGAGACGAGTCCAAGTCGTTAAAAAATAGTTAGGGATAAAATCATCCTAAAACCAATCAATATGTCTTGGACTCAGGTTGGGCCGGTTTGACCGGACCTACATGTCTGATTGGACCAGCCTATGCCAGGATGCATATTTTTTGCCCAAAATTACCAAATTTGATATTTTGACAATTTTGACCATTAATGCCATTTTTTATATCAACACATGCCCCCTGCCTTTTGGCAAACTTAATGAGTCAAAAGCACAATGAGCTAGGGGTGATATGCTTCATATCGGCCTTACTGTACCTCATGCATATTTCCACACACTTGGGAAGTAACTTTTCAAATACCTACAATTTAGAGATCTACGAAATTGCTCTCCTTGCAAAGATTCAAGCATATATGCATTACCCGGAGCGATTTCAACAACTTTAAAAGGACCTTTCCAACTAGGCGACCATTTACCAAACTTTGGGATTTTAGTGCATAAAGGAAAAATCGTCTTCGAAACTAAGTCACCAACCTAAAATGATTTTGTGTTCACCTTCTTGTTATAAGCTCTAGCCACTCTTCTTTTGTATCTTTCTATAGCCTCTAGAGCCCTTAACCTCTTATCAGTCACCTCTTCCAAATTGTCCTTCAAGAGAACTTCATAATCACCGACCGATAAGCCATCTTGTTTAAGCAATCTTAAAGAGCCAACATTCACCTCTATGGGTAAAACGACTTCTTGTCCATACACAAACTCATGTGGACTTACCTTGGTAGCACCATGTTTCGCTATTCTGCATGCCCACAATGCCTCAAAAAGCACTTCATGCCACCTTCTAGGAAATTGTTCAATATTTTTCCTAATAAGCTTAATCACAATTTTATTACTAGACTCGGCCTAACCATTGGCCTAAACATAGTATGGTGAAGAGTTTATCAACTTTATACCATAAGATTCGGCAAAATCATGCATTTATTTAGAAACAAATGAAGCACCCTGATATGTAGTAAGAGTTTGGTGAATACCGAATCTATGTATAATATGCTTCAAGATAAAATCAATTACCTCGTTATGCATCATATTCTTGAGAGGCACGGCCTCGGTCCACTCTGTGAAGTAGTCCGTAGCCATCAACACGAACTGATGCCTTTTTGAAGAGGAAGAATGAATTTTGCCAATGAAGTCCAAGCCCCAACCTCGAAATGGCCATGGTTTGATAATAGGATTAAGAAAAGATGCGGGAGCAAGCTGAATATTACTAAATCTTTGACACGCCTCACATCCTCTGTAATATATAAAACAATCATCAGTCATAGACGGTTAGTAAAAACCAGCTCTCACTACTACAAAGCGACACTGTAACGGCGGGCAAAAACGACCTATAGTGGCAGGCATCCAGTCCGCCACTGCTCTAACGCCACTGCTAACCCTGGTTAGCAGTGGTGGGCAGAGTGCCCGCCACCGCTATGTCAACAACAGTGGCGTGCTCGCTGACATCATCTGCCCGCCACTGCTATTGCTGTGGCGGGCAGATGATGTCAGCGTGCCCGCCACCACTGTGTCAACAGCAGTAACAGGTGCACTGACCTCATCTGCCCGCCACTGCTGTGTATACCCCATTACATAGAATGTTGTAAACCTTAATTCACAGTCCCACAAACCAAAACACATAAATTATATGCTTCACACAGCCATCCACATACACAGCAGCAAAACATCCACATATCCACATACACATCCACAATAGCAACACATCAACACAACAACAACCCATCCGTCTCATCAATTTACAAATTTACAAAGTTTACATTATATGCTTCACACAGCCATCTACATACACAGCAATAAAACATCCACATATCCACATACACATCCACAACAGCAACACATCAACATAACAACAACCCATCTCATCAATTTACAAATTTACAAAGTTTACATTTCATCACACATCAAGTTTAAAAAGTTTACATCTATCAAAATTTCAAAATTAACCATTGTTTCACAAATACATGCTCATGTGGTTTATGTTTTCTTGGAAGGCCAACTCATATCTTGCGCATCTTTTTTCTTCTCAGCTTCAAAATTTTTATCTATTTGTTGTACTTGCCTTTTCATTCTTCCAGCCTAATCATACAGAGTTGGATGCTTGGCCACTTCACCCTTAGGATCGAAGAATACTCCAAGCTCATGAAGAACCTCATGCATCGTGAAGTGGCACATCCTTGATACGATTTCGTACATTTGTGATTCTGAGAGTTGGCTCTTCTGGGCAACGGTTGATGGACCTGATACCTGCATAGGTAACATATAAGTACATACGCTGCAAGTTATATTAGATTAACACACGAGAAATCAACTTACTTCTTTAGTATCCTTAGATACTGTCCGCGCAAACTTTCCTAAGTTATTGCTCATGAAATCACAAGTATAATAGCCGCAATGCACTGAACCAGGAGATTGTTTGTGACACTTCAAAATAGACAAAGTTAGAACGATATATAGTTTGGCTTTATCAATTTAATTAAGAAATTTAAAAATATAATATTACCGGATAGTTGGTTCTGATAAGCATATCTTTCGGCCTCTGTGGATCATGTGGGCCACCTAACTTTTCCACGTAGTATTTGTATGCACTCTGAATAACATTTAATATATCTTGATATTCTTTTTTGGGTTTGTCGAGAGAGTCGACCACATAAACCCTTGAGTCCTTCGGTTATATCAGAAGTGCAATCCAATGATATCTATCGAAAGAAGTAATATATGATTATGTTAGTTTCATAATCGATAAAACGTGATTAAGTGGATATAGTGGGTATACTTACTTAAAGTTATATGCCCTACTTATCATTTCTCTGTCCTTCCATTGATCCATGCGCCGCGCAATATACAACGCGGCACAATTCCTTCCCTTCTTCTTAACTGCGTGTTGGTCTTTATTGAACATCTTCCTTTGAAATTTTTTCTGACCCGCAGTCCAGTACTTGCCATCGTTCCGGTTTAGTGCCGGGTTCAGTGCACTTTGGCTTATGAATGACGGGTTGAGAAACCATGTTGAAGAATATGGTTTTGATATTCCAGATGTGATGAGTGATTGTCAACGGAAGTCAAAGGAAGGGAAATATGAAGACCTGCCGAGTGTGAGGCGCATGTGACTCAGGTACACGGGCAGTGAGCGACGGCTGGGCAAAGGAGCCGCGGAGTCGGGCTGGCCCAATCCGGGTACATGTCTAGGAGCGGCAGATGATCCACTGGTCTGTTTGACTGGTGTTGGCGTAAAAGATTACGCTAACAGGTTTCTGAAGATTAGAAACTAACAAAAGAAGTGTTTGCGAAGGAAACTATTCCAAGCTTCCGAAAGGATAACAACTTAGAATAGTTCGAAAGTGTGTATTGAATAACTTGTATTCCGTCCTCATTACAGGGTAAAACGGGGGGTATTTATAGGCCCAAACATTAAGGAAAAGACCTTTTTACCCCTCTGTTACAACCGACATAGTGGAAACTATTCGGTACTCTTAATAGGGCTAAAATGGTAAAAGATTAATCTAGTTAGAAAGAAGATAAGTCTTCCATCTTAGCTGGCAAAGAGGTTCCTGGAAGAGTCTATGTTCGAAGATGTACTCCAAACTAGAGCCCGTCATCATACTTCAAACTTGACTGGATGCATCTCCGAAATTATATATCGGGCATCTTCATCTTAATCACCAGTCTTTATCTTGTTGCTACGATAATCTTGAAGATGGAATATTTTCCCCCAACAGTAGCCCCTCGAATACGCTTCTCTGTTAAATTTGTGATGTTAGGGAAGCAGTATACGCAAGGAAACATATTCATGTGCAGAGATTAGCAGACTCAATACACGTCCGAAATGTATAGAGATGCGAACTTCAAATTATTTTATAAATGAATTGCATTCGAAGTATTCTAGAATTAACTTGGGAAATCCGAAAGTCTTTTAGACTTGGAAAAAAATAGCCGTTGGCTTTTTCCTTCTGACGGAAGTTACATAATGCGTTAATTCCGGAATAAAGTAACGGTCAAGAATGCGAAACGGCATAAGCAAACGGTAAAAAATTGAGGTCTGAGCTATAAATAGAGGGCCCGACCCTTTCTTGTACCTTTCCACCGCTTTCGTGCAAACAGACCAACTCTTGAACCCTAGCCTCTCCTTTTCCTTCAAAGCAGCCCAAGAGATATAATGGCGAAAACCAGCTTCAAGGGTCCGGGAACGGCTTCAACCTTGACTCGGTAGCAAGTTGCAGCGGCAGCAGCGGTCGCTACATTGGCAGCGACTGCTCCAACATCTGTAGCAGCAACAATGGCGACGGCGGGGGAAAATCCCCAAAATGTTGGCCATGAAGACCTCTGTCCAGCGTCGACAAAATATATGGATCAATCTTATCAGCTAGGGCCTTCAACCTGCAGAAGAGAATCACTTGCAGAAGAGCTGTTGGTGGGTGATGACTCCGTCGACCCATCCACTAACATCCTTGGCAAGTGCGGACTAAGTTCTCCGCATCTGCTACTATCATAGGCCAATAAAGCCCCTGGCGAAGTGTTTTTCCTGCCAAAGCTCGAGGGGCCAGATGGCTACCGCAAAGCCCTTCATGAATATCTCGAAGAATATCTTGGCCTTCGGTTTGGGATATACATCGGAGTAAAGGGGAACATACTCCGGCCTTGTATAAAATACCGTTGATTATTTGATAATTCTTGGCTCTGAATTTCAATCTTGAAAATTGTGGCTCTTCAGACGAATTTTCTCCTCCTTGCAAAAGTTCCATGATCGAATTTCTCCAATCTATACTTGGAATGCAAAGAATCTCTGCGGAGGGAATTTGTGGCAACGAAGGTGTACTGAGCTCCTCATAGAAAGCTTCTTCTGGTATATCCATAGCTCCGGCTGTAGCTTTTGCTAAGATGTCCGCTTGCACATTTTCTGTTCTTGGTATACTCCGAATTGAAATACCCTTGAATTGTGCTTCGATCTTACGGATTTCTTCTAAGTACTTTGCAAGATGTGGATGCCGAACTTGAAAACATTTATCTACGTGCCCTGCTACTATTTGAGAATCTATCTTTATAACAACTCTTGTAGCCCCTAGAGCACGTGCTTTTCGGAGTCCCAGTAAAATCAATTCATACTCCACTATATTATTGGTAGACTTAAAGTTGAGTCTTGCGGAGTACATTGCTCTTTGCCCTGAAGGCGAAATTAAAACTGCTCCAACACCTGCTCCGGATGCTTGGAAAGCCTCATCAGAAAAAACAGTCCAAATTCCTTCACTTGACTTCTCCAGAACCCACGTTGCTGGAGGAGTCCATTCTACTACAAAATCTGCTAAGACTTGCGATTTGATTGATGTCCTTGCCAGAAAGGATATGTCGAAGGGTGCTAGTTCAACTGCCCACTTTCCAATTCTTCCAGTGGAATCTTTACTTCGGAGCATATCTCCCAAAGGATACGAAGTTGGTACAATTACAATATGAGCTAAAAAATAATGTCTCAATTTCCTCGAAGCCATTATCAGAGCATAAGTGAACTTTTCGAGCTCGGAATACCTTGTCTTCGCTCCTGATAATGCTTCAGACACAAAATAAATTGGATTTTGTACCAACTTCCCATTGAAATCCATTTCTTTGACAAGGACTGCGCTGACAGCAGAGCCTGTAGCTGCAAGGTAAAGGAGTAGGGTTTCGTCCGCAGTAGGCACCGTGAGTGTAGCAATATTACCGAGATACTCTTTAATATCTTCGAAGATTTTCTAACACTCTGGTGTCCATGCAAAATCTTCGGACCCTTTCAATGCTTTAAAGATGGGCAAACTTCTCTCCGCAGACCTTGCTAAAAATCTGCTAAGTGCTGCCAGACGACCTGTCAGCTTTTGCACTTGCTTTAAATTTTCTGGAGGAGCCATCTTTTGTAGCGCAGTTATCTGAGTAGGGCTAGCTTCAATCCCTCTGTTTGAAACTAAATACCCTAACAATTTCCCAGCCTTAGCTACGAAGATACATTTCTCGGGGTTAAGACGAATCCCACTTGCCCGAAGGCTATTAAATGTTTCTGCTAAGTCTAGGCTATGTTGGTGCTTTAAAGAACTCTTTATTACAATATCATCCATATATGCCTCTACATTGCGACCTAATTGATGACCCAGAGCCTTAGCAACTAACCTCGAAAAAGTAGCCCCGGCATTTCTTAAGCCAAAGGGCATTCTTACATAACAGAAGACTCTTGAGGGAGTTACGAAGCTTGTCTTGATTTCATCTTCGCGTTTCAACCATATTTGATGATAACCAGAGTACGCGTCAAGGAAGCTTAATAACTCCGAACCTGCAGTGGAGTCGACCAATTGATCAATTCGGGGCATGGGGTAGGGGTCACGAGGGCATGCTTTATTCAAGGATGCGAAATCAATGCACATGCGCCACTTCCCGGAGAATTTCTTCTTGACGAAGACTAGGTCGGCTAACCATTCTGTGTGAGCCACTTCTCTGATAATCCCAGCCTTCAGCAATTTTTCAACTTCGTCTTTTGCAAGAACAGCTCTTTCTGCAGACATTTTTCAGAGTCCTTGCCGAACAGGCCGGGCCTTCGGGTTTACGAGTAAACTGTGCTCAATAATATCCCGACTGACTCCGGTGATGTCTTCGTCAGACCAAGCAAAGACATCTAAATTCTCTTCAACTACTTTTTCTAAGGAGGTAGCAACTTCTGGAGGTAAATCTTTACCAAATTGAAATGAATATTCTTTACCATTTTTAACAATAACCTTCGTTGCAATCTTTCCTTCAGGACTTGGTCTTGGGAAGGATTTCTTCGAAGATTCGCTAGGAGCAGAAAAATTTTCTTGATTATCTTGCACACTATTCACTTGTCTTGGATCAAGAGGGGGGCTGTGACCATACTCCGCTCTTCGGGCGGTAGCTTGATCTCCGAAGATAGTGAGCACTCCCACTTGTGTGGGCATCTTCATGCACAAGTATTTGTGGTGTGCCACAGCTCCGAACTGATTTAACATGCCTCTTCCGAAGATGACGTTGTAGGCATATGGAGCATCCACAACGTCAAAGATTACTTCCTCTATCCTGGCTAACAATCCTTCTCCGAAGGTAACTTCCAGGCCAATTTGGCCGAGTGCATCAAGCGGAGGTCCTGCGAAGCCTTGCAAAGGACGAGCCGCTGGAAGAAGGTGCTTTCTGGAGATGCATAATTGATCGAAGGCTTGAACAAAAATAATGTCTGCCGAACTCCCTCCGTCAATTAGCACTCTTCGAACCTCAGTTCCTGCAATGTCGGCAGTAATGACAAGTGGGTCTGCATGTGGAAATTTAATGCCAGCTGCATCCTCTGCAGAAAAAGATATTGGCACATGGGACCATTCTAGCATAGCAGCTGCAGATGACGAAGTTCCAATGTGCCCCACTTCTCTGACATACTCTCTTCTCTGCCTTTTTGAAATGCTTCCGAGAGTACCTCCTCCGGAGATAGGGAGGACTACTCTTTTTCCTCGGTCTTGCCCCTCTTCTTGCTTCGGAGGTGGCATAATATTGACCACTGGAGGGCATCTTGCAGCTTCGAAGTTTTCTATCCGCGCCACAGCCTGGACAGGCTCCAGATGCACTTCAGCTGGAACTCGGTCAATAGTACCTCGACCCGAAGTTTTCTCTAGATATTCTCCTCTCAGGGCAAGTATAGCTTTGCACGCATCAGTTGCGTGACTTCGGTTTTCACCATGAATACAGCAGAAAAGGGTCTAGCCCTTGCCAGCCGGTTTCCCTGGCGGCCTCCAGCCGCTGGCCTTGTTTCCCAAAGGTTGCGGAGCTCTTTGGGCAAACTTCTGCGGGGGTGCAATGTTCAGAACTTCTGAACGAGGATGCTTTTGCCCCCTTCTCTTATCATGCTGAACTTCGAAGACAGGTTCCTGCGGCTGTGCCAAAGTTTTCACTTCCAATTCTACTTCCTGCAGTATGGACGGAGTAGCTGTAGTTCTCCGAAGCCAGCCCTCTTCTGACCATGCATATTCTTCAAAATAGGACATCAGCTGAGAAATAGAAGATATGCTTTTCCGGTGGAGTTTATCAAGGAGGCCTGGATGAATGACTCCTTCCTGAGCTGCGTCAACTACGGAAGACGTAGTTAACCCTCGGATCTACAACTTCGTATGAGCGAAGCGCTTGAAGTATTGTCTTAAGGTTTCTCCAGGGAGCTGCTTCACCTGGAAAAGACTTCCCGTCGACATTGGAGGCACGAAGGTTCCTTGGAAGTTACTCACGAACTTTTTCTTCAATTGTCCCCATGAACTGATTGATCCTGGTTTTAAAGACCAGAACCATCGCAAAGCTACTCCCTGAAGAGCTAGGGGGAAACATTTTGCCATGGTGTCCTGCACTCCTCCACTGGCTTCAATCGCCAAAGCATAAGATCGGACAAATTCTCCAGGATCTTCATCTCCAGCATACTTGCAAAGCTTCAAAGTCTTAAACTTCAGGTCGAAGCGAACTTTTTGTAGTTCAGGATGTAGCAGAGATTTGGTATCAAAGGAGGCATTCTCCAGGGCTTCAGGATAGATAGGTTCGTCGTCTTCAGGCACTTCCGGAATAACTGGGATGGCTTGAGAGCGAAGCCTATTTGCAGCTTCTTGCCGCCATCTCGCTACTTCAGCTTGGAGACTGGCCATTTGAGCGGCCATATCACCAACATTGTCTTCATCTCCTCCGGAAGGGTCTTCCGGGTCTTGAGAACTGTAAGGATCAGTTCGGAGTGGAACTTGAGGTGGAAGAGTAACTCCGGGTGGTCGAAGTATAGATGGAGTTGGCGGAGGAACTCCGTATGCTCGAGGAATGGGAATCCCTTCCGGAGTTTGAGGTGGAGGAAACATCGAAGGTCCTCTGACCTCAACTGTGTCTTGAGATATCACTCCGGAGGTCCGAGGGGACCTCCGAACAGGGTTACCAGTTGCGCTCCGCTTAGGAGGCATGGTGTAAGAAGTTGGTAGAGAACGAAGTTTCTTGGACTAAGTTCCCAACGGACGGCGCCAACTGTTGGCGTAAAAGATTACGCTAACAGGTTTCTGAAGATTAGAAACTAACAAACGAAGTGTTTGCGAAGGAAACTATTCCAAGCTTCCGAAAGGATAATAACTTAGAATAGTTCGAAAGTGTGTATTGAATAACTTGTATTCCGTCCTCATTACAGGGTAAAACGGGGGGTATTTATAGGCCCAAACATTAAGGAAAAGACCTTTTTACCCCTCTATTACAACCGACATAGTGGAAACTATTCGGTACTCTTAATAGGGCTAAAATGGTAAAATACTAATCTAGTTAGAAAGAAGATAAGTCTTCCATCTTAGCTGGCAAAGAGGTTCCTGGAAGAGTCTATGTTCGAAGATGTACTCCGAACTAGAGCCCGTCATCATACTTCGAACTTGACTGGATGCATCTCCGAAATTATATATCGGACATCTTCATCTTAATCACCAGTCTTTATCTTGTTGCTACGATAATTTTGAAGATGGAATATTTTCCCCCAACAACTGGGTTTGACTCAGGTACACGAGCGGCGAGCGATTGCTGGGCTGAGGAAGCTGCGGGGTCGGGTCGGCCCAATCCGGGTACCCGGTGCGAAGACGGTGGATGCTTTGTTAGTTTCGGTGTAAAACCAACAATCTATAATTAATTCTTTTTTTAGGATATTAATATTTAGTTTTTAAGTTAAAAATATTTTTATTTGAGTCAGGTGATTTTTTAAGAATATTTTAGTAATTTTCGTAATTTATTTTAAAGTCAGTTTAATTTTACCCGAGGATAAATTAGTCTTTTCATGTATTAGGATTTGCCTATAAATAGGCCCCTATCCCGCTGGGCATAGATGACCATTTTCTAATAGATCAATCTACTACAATCCAATCTCTCTCGATTTTGTTTTCCACCGAAAACTTTTTATTCTCATCTCACAAAGTTTCCGCCGACGTTTTACTGGCGTCCATCGGAATCGGAAATAGTCTCTCGTTATTCGCGTGGAAATTTAGGTGCGTGCAGCAGCCAGATCCTACCGTAGGCTTTTCAGTGCGTGGCGTGCAAAAGCAGCCGGCGGCAGCTGTACACGGCAGTCCACGCGCTGCATCAGGCGGGTCCCACCGTGATTTCCAATGGCTGGATTCACACGGCTGGTAAAATTTCTAGGAAAATCGCGCAACGCACAGAGACTAGAAGCAGGCGTCTAGCGCGCGTGGGACCCCCGTTGGCCACGTATTGGTTTTCATGGCAGCTAGGCCGGAGATGTGCAGGCACAGGGCTCTAGCTGTGTAGCTGGCGGGGAGCAGGCACTGTGTATCAGCAGCAGGAGGTTTGGTTTCTGACGCTCCCGCGGCACAGTTCGTCTGCGAGGCAAGGCGGAGAAGCTTCAACGCGCACAGCGAACGGCGACGAGAAGATGCAACAGAGCAGGTTAGTTATTCTTAATCTCCTATTCTTCAGGTAGTTATCTAGTTTTATTTAGCATAACAAATTATATAGAAGATAATCTCGTAGTTAATTTTTAATCTGTTAAATTATTTATTAGTTATTTCGTATTATTTATTTAAGTGGGTTTAATAGGATCATATAAAAAATATTAGTTGTAGTAATATTTTTATTCTAGTTTTTACGTGCAATATGTTCGGTTTATTCCTGAATTAATTTTTGAATGATCCATATTTTATTCATTTGATTAGTTTGTTAATTCTAGACTAAAATATAAATATTTCGTGATTTATCTAGGTGTTTTTATTTACTGCAATATTTTTATTTAGTTTATCTTTAATATCATTTCAATTAAGACACCGGTCAATTTTTAGGCCACACAACTTTAGTTACAGTAATTTGCTTTGCTAATATTATTTGTCTGGTTAAGTTTGGTTAGGTGTTGGGATTAGAACATAGTTTAGCAAGAAATTTGTAGGCGCCCATTCACCCCCCTCTGGTCGCTACTTTCGGTCCTACAAGTGGTATCAGAGCGAGGTTAGGTTTTTCTAATATCTTAACCGATTCTAAACCTAGGTAGTGACCATGACGTCTTCTTGTAAAATCCCGTTCCTAGAAGCTTTTTGCTACACTTATTGGAAGACTCGCATGCGAGCATACCTTATGAGCCAGAGCTCGGACATATGGGAGATTTGTGTTCATCCTAATTTCACGATAACGACTATTGCTGCAGATACTGCTGAAAATGTAGTTACCCAACATCAAAATAATAGTAAGGCGGTGAATATTTTATTTTCTGGTCTAGGTCCTAGTGAGTTTGAGCGTGTTAGCCATCTCACCACTGCTCGAGAGATCTGGGCTACCCTCCAGGCACACCATGAGGGGGACAGCTCAGGTCAAGGCTAGGCTCTACCGGACCTACCGACGTGAGTATGAAAATTTCTCACAGAAGTCGGGTGAGACTGTTGAGCTGTTGTTTGGTCGTTTTCAATCAATCATTAACAAGCTTCGTGTCAACAAGGCCGAGCGTGATCAGCTGGTCTCAGATCATGAACAGGCGCTTAAGGTACTCCATACCTTGGACCCTAAGATCTGGGAGATCAAGGTTTCTTCTATTGTTGAGAGCGTGTCCTATGATACCTTGACCATCGCAGATCTTTTTAGTAAGCTCAAGGCCTCAGAGGTCGATATTCAGTTGAGATCAAATCTCACTGATTCTGGCTCAAAGACTCTGGCGCTTGCGACACCGTCGGCTGATCCTAATGCCATGAGTTGTACTGCCTTTTCCTTGATGTCTATCTCCGAGGAACAACTTGATTCACTAGGAGATGATGATCTGTGTTTATTTAACAACCGGGTGCGACGTGTTTATGATAAGCGAATGTTTAAGAGACACCGCACAAAATCTGGATGCTTTGAGTGCGGTCACCCAGGTCATTTTATCGCCGACTGTCCCAATCAGAAGAATTACAAGAAGGGAACCAGCGGCAACTCCTACAACTCCGGCAAGTACGACAACTCCACGAAGGGCAAGCCCAAGACAAGATTTTTTCGAAAGGCTCTGAAGGATTACAGGCATGAGAACAAGAAGCGAGACAAGACCTTCTTCGTCGAGATGGAGAAAAGATACTCCAAGAGATCCTCGTTTCCTCCTCATCTTCAAGTTCAAGTGATGAAGAGGTCATGATCAGGAAAGGGAAGGACAAGGACAATCCGGTGGGTCTCTGTTTCATGAGCTTCGGGGACAAGCCGAAGAGTCGCTCACGTCACAGCCGAAGACCCCACAAGAGCTTCTGCTCAATGGCTCTTGGGGAGAAGAAAGAGAAGGACTCCTCCGATCACTCCGACGACGACGAGAAGGCATCTTCCTATGAACAAGAAGTTGTTAATTTACTAGAACAGAATAGTCAGGAGTTGAAGTATCAGGAGAAAATGCTTAGAGGGGCTAAGAAGAGGATAGATGAGCTTGAGAGTGAGCTTGCCACAACAAATGGCAAGATTGAGAGTCTGTTTTCTTCCCCTTGCTTGGGTGATAGTGGTGAGTGCCCTAATTGTGAGGTGATGTTGTGTGATCTGACGACTCTTAAGTCCAGGTACACAGAGAGAGTAGATGAGAGAGACGCTTTGGCCACTGAGCTTGAAAGCGCTCAGCAGGAGCTAAAAGATGCTCATGTCACTGTCGTCGCACCTTGTGTAGACTGCCCATTCCATTTAGCTAGTATAGCTGAGCTGAGAGCCAAGAGTGATGAGCAGTTGAGCAACTTAGATGGAGTGAGAGTTGAGTTGGAACATACTAAGCTAGAGCTTGAGACCTTGTCAGTTCCACCCACTGTGTGTGAGAACTGCTTGTCCATTAGAATTGAGTTGATCAAGCTAAAAGCAGAGAAGTCTGTCGATGTTGATAGAGAGTGTGAGATCTGCTTGTCTCAGGTGGAGGTGTTAGCTTCCTTAAGAGAGGAGCTAGCTGATGCCCAGAATGAAAACTTCTACCTCCGTTCTATCCTGAGTTGGATCAGTGCTAGAGAGCCACAGCTCGGCATGATGATCCAGTAGTTTAAGAGGCAGGATGGGTTTGGGGTAGGCTACCCCTACACCAAGGCTGACTTTGAGAGTGCCATTAGCCGGGCAGTGGAGTGGAGTAAAATGACTCCTGAGCAGAGATATCCCAAGACTCACTCCACTGAGTCCTTTAAGGATAGTCAGCCCAAGGATGGAGTGTTCCAAGAACAACCTAAAGCTCCACCTAAGAAGCAAATCAGGGTCTCAAAGCCTAAAACTCTCCACACTTCTCTTGATTCTTTACCTGGACCCTCTCACACCAAAGATGATACACCAAACACCACCAAGCCTAAGAATCCCAAGCCTCAACCACATACCAAGAAGCCTACCTATCACTGTGAGTTTTGTCAGAGAGACGGGCATCTTGAGGAGTTTTGCTTCAGGAGGAAGCGGGTTGAGCGAGCAGAGAGAGCTCGAGGTGGGCAGGAGCAGTTCTACCAGCAAGGTGGTAGACAGAGAGTCCCTCGACGTAGAGAGGCTAGAGGTCAGGCCACGTCGTGTAGGTGGTGGTAGAGGAGATGGTTTTTATGATCGTCCTCCGGAGGGTGGTTTCCGTTCCGGCAGAGTTCCAGATCATTATGGATACGGTGTTGGACCTCGTGACCATGATTTTAGGAAGAACAGAGGACCGCGCTTTGATCCATGGTTCAGTCCAGACTCATATGATTCCTTTTGCTTTCCTACATACGCACAGATGGCTCGACACTGGTTCAACACTTTTACTAAACCTGGCATTGGACCGTTTGGTCCCACTCATGATTATTGATCGTGATTTGGGAGTTGTGTATCCTTTTTAGGATATTTTGAGTTAGTTTTTCTTTTCTTCTTTATTTTTTATCGAGTTTTTTTGTGTGCGTTCATATCATGCATAATCATCAATCACATTTTGAGCTTGCTTCTGTTATATGATTAATCTGCTTTACCTTATCTAGCTAGTATATGTTTTTGATTTCTTGTCGATGATCATGTTTTGTTTCAGTTTACATGGTATATCTGATATTTGTCATATGCATGGCTTTTATGCTTTAAAATTGAAAAATGATCACCATTGATTCTGGTAACTAGCATGTGTAGGTTGAATGCTTTCGCTATCTTTTACATGCCTTGTAGCTAGATCCTTACTTAGATGCAGATATGCAACTTGGACATCTATATGCTTTAAATATGAAAATTGTGCTATAAAAATGATAAAATAATTCAGAAAATTGAAAAATTTATGTATTTTTATGATTATCAGAAAAGATCCAGGTGGGTTTGCTTTGTTGCATTGCATTGTTCTGGACTGCTTACCATAGCACTTTGGTATGAACTAGGATGGTGTAATGTATGCCAAGACCAATGTTTTAAGCTTCTGATGGTCCAGTTCTGGCCTAGGCTTGACTTGGTCGGTTAGCATAAGGTTTGACATGCAAATAACCCCTGGCAGAAATGAAAAATAAAAGGGAAAAAGAAAAAGCCTAAAAAATTTAAAAAGATGACAAGTTTGCTGAAGCACTTTGTTTTGGACAATGCTTATCTTGGTAGATATCAGTTAGCTTTTGCATCTCACGCTTTACTTTGCTTGTCTACTAGAAAAAGTGGTCAAGCTTTTGTTTGCAAAAATCAAAAAATAAGTGCTAATGACTCTCTTTAGATATCGTCTGTTGCACTGATCATGTCATGTATCTTAGATAGTATATCTTTTACTATACATGTTAGATGTTGTAATTGCAGTTAATCATATCTAATAAGCATGCTTTTTACACTCCACCAGCACCCCATTTGCATTCATGGCATATTTTGAGGGGGAGCTGCATTTCAGGGGGAGTTTGTGTCTATGTCTCTTTAGAGTGCATTTAGTCTCACTTGATGAGTCCAATTGTCAACAAGGGGGAGAAATTTTGGATATATTTTTGGCTTTCTCTGGGATTTATTTCAGGGGGAGTTTATTCTTGTTGGTAATTCTAAGATTTGCACTTGTTTTTGAGGCTTTATTTTTGGTTAACCATAATGACCATTTATCTTGTTTCTGTTTGGCTTTTGGTCATTAGGGTTAAACTTTTATTTTCTTTCTTTTATTTTCTTTTGTCTTTGTTTTTCTGTTTCCACATGTTTTGCAGGTTCTGGAGATGAGCTGAAAAGGATGTTGACAATGCACTCATCAAGGGGGAGATTGAGAAACCATGTTGAAGAATATGGTTTTGATATTCCAGATGTGATGAGTGATTGTCAGCGGAAGTCAAAGGAAGGGAAATATGAAGACCTGTCGAGTCTGAGGCGCATGTGACTCAGGTACACGGGCAGTGAGTGATGGCCGGGTAGAGGAGCCGCGGTGTCGTGCTGGCCCAATCCGGGTACATGGCTAGGAGCGGCAGATGATCCACTGGTCTGTTTGACTGGGTTTGACTCAGGTACACGGGCGGCGAGTGAATGCCGGGCTGAGGAAGCTGCGGGGTCGGGTTGGCCCAATCCGGGTACCCGGTGCGAAGACGGTGGACGCTTTGTTAGTTTCGGCGTAAAACTGACAATCTATAATTAATTCTTTTTTAGGATATAAATATTTAGTTTTTAAGTTAAGAATATTTTTATTTGAGTCAGGTGATTTTTTAAGAATATTTTAGTAATTTTTGGAATTTATTTTAGAGTGAGTTTAATTTTACCCGAGGATAAATTAGTCTTTTCATGTATTTAGGATTTGCCTATAAATAGGCCCCTATCCCCGTGGTGATAGATGACCGTTTTCTAATAGATCAATCTACTACAGTCCAATCTCTCTCGATTTTGTTTTCCACCGAAAACTTTATGTTCTCATCTCACAAAGTTTCCGCCGACATTTTACTGGCGTCCATCGAAATCAGAAATAGTCTCTCGTTATTCACGTGGAAATTCAGGTGCGCGCAGCAGCCAGCTCCTACCGTAGGCTTTTCAGTGCGTGGCGTGCAAAAGCAGCCGGCGGCAGCTGTACACGGCAGTCCACGCGCTGCGTCAGGTGGGTCCCACCATGATTTCAAGTGGCTGGACCCACACGGCTGGCAAAATTTCTAGGAAAATCGCGCAGTGCACAGAGACTAGAAGCAGGCGTCTGGCGCACGTGGGACCCCCGTTGGCCACGTATTGGTTTTCACGACAGCTAGGCCGGAGATGTGCAGGCACAGGGATCTAGCTGTGTAGCTGGCAGGGAGAAGGCGTTGTGTATCGGCAGCAGGAGGTTTGGTTTCTGACGCTCCAGCGGCACAGTTCGTCTGCGAGGCAACCCGCAGAAGCTTCAACGCGCACAGTGAATGGCGACGAGAAGATGCAGCAAAGCAGTTTAGTTATTCTTAATCTCCTATTCTTTAGGTAGTTATCTAGTTTTATTTAGCATAACAAATTATATAGAAGATAATCTCGTAGTTAATTTTTAATCTGTTAAATTATTTATTAGTTATTTCGTATTATTTATTTAAGTGGGTTTAATAGGATCATATAAAAAATATTAATCATAGTAATATTTTTATTCTAGTTTTTACGTGCAATATGTTCGGTTTATTCCTGAATTAATTTTTGAATGATCCATATTTTATTCATTTGATTAGTTTTTTAATTCTAGTCTAAAATATAAATATTTCGTGATTTATCTAGGTGTTTTTATTTACTACAGTATTTTTATTTAGTTTATCTTTAATATCATTTCAATTAAGAAACCGGTCAATTTTTAGGCCAGACAACTTTAGTTACAGTAATTTGCTTTGCTAATATTATTTGTCTGGTTAAGTTTGGTTAGGTGTTGGGATTAGAACATAGTTTAGCAAGAAATTTTTAGGCGCCCATTAACCCCCCCTCTGATCGTTACTTTCGGTCCTACACGGGTTCAAGTACCCATACATATTAGACGCGTCACAACATGAATTCAAACTGCATATGTTATGAAACAATAGTCAATATAAGACATGATTGATTTTTGCTTTGTATTGACAAAGTATAAAGTACTTACATGCACCAGAGTATCATGCTTGTGATGTCGGTTCGCTGCAGACGAAACATCCGATGGAAGTCATCGAAAAATAGTGCAAGCTTAAACTCTGGGCAGTTGAATATTTCTTTTGGAACCTTCAGTTCTATTTGTATAACTCCTAACGAAGACGCTTCGAGGTACCAGTCATGAAATGTTTTCATCTACCAAGGCATACTCTTAAGTACTCGTTGGGGTAATAATGGTTTGCCTGGTTCGTATTCGATATAATCCTCGTCTCCGTAGGTCCATTTATCAACAGAAAGTGAGCCCGCTTGCTTTTGTACTGGAGCCTTTATGGGATCCGCTTCAAGCGTAGAACGTGTTTGCCCCATAGTAGTAAAAAAGTTAAGCATCTCAGATTTCGGCGCAGAACACTACCCAGCTTGAACAATTATCTTGTGGATTGCTGGCTTTGGGTGTGCTTCTTGTTTTTCAGGCTCGGCCACTAGCACTGGCACTTTTGTTATGGGCTCGGCCACTGGCACTTGAGGCTCTGCCGGAACTGGCACTGGCATTTGATCTGGCTCTAGCACTTTTGTGTTGGGCTCATCAGTGGGCGCAAGCACTGGCATTGGCTCTGTCACTTGATCAAGCTCAGTCACTTTTGATTCTGTCACTTCTGCCACTTTATCGGGCACTGGCTCTTTCTCTGCCTCTTCCTCTATCTCACGCTCATCAACAGGTGATAAAGATCCTATATTTTGCACATCCTGAGATGAAAGATATGTGGGGGATTGTGATGAGAGAATAGGCTTTTTTCTCTGAGAACTTGTCTGCAGTAATTTGATATCTCGGCTCGCCCATAGGACAAAGTTATTCAGCGCATCTCCGATTGTCTCAATCCCCTCATCAGGCATTGGAAGATCCAAGGGGTCATTAATAAATCTGTCGTTGGTGATCTCATTGACCTGAACCTTGGTATACTCAGCAGGAATAGGCCGATTGTGAAATAAATCCCCAGGCATAGCAATGCCTCGTGCAGCCTCTTGGGAATGCCCTTTGCGCCCTATCAGTACATGCATGCTGCATGGTGTGTCCTCTTTAATATAATTTACAGGAAATGTTTCTTGTACTGAGCCAACACTGCTTGGTACGTCGAGTCGTACTTCTGGCACAATTATTTGTCCCGTTGTAGCCTGCATTATGTTTGGATTCTCATTAATAAATTCAAAAAAGTGTCGCTCCCACTCTGCACGGCACTCTGCGGCGTCGTCTGTACGTGCTTGATGCTTCTTGTATGTGGCACCCTCCTGTTTCTTGAAAGTATTTTTCCAAGGTGCTATAGAAGAGACACCTCGGGTGCGCCCTCGATGTTCCTCGTTTCCGAGAGCAGATGTAAGCTGGTCATTACATCCCTCGGGCTTGAACTTTCTAGTCTTCTCCAACTCAGCGATTTCCTGTGCTTTCTAGAATACTTCACTAGTCCGTGAGTCGGAGAGCATATATTGGCCCTCGGGTGTTTTTTTAGCTCGACCTAGGAGCCATCTCTTAGTGCGCTGATCAGCACCTGAAAACTGTTCAGGTAACCCAGCCGCACGGTCCTCCTCCTCCTTTCTGCTCCACTCATCCTCCTTGTCCTTATATCCACCTGGCCCAAGTTTATGTGGGAACTTATTCTTCTTATTAAGTTCTTTGAACATGATGCTCTCTTGCTTGGCTTCTTCCGAGCAATACTGCATTTTGAATTCGTTCCATTCATTTGGCGTTATAAAGCCGTAGTCGTTGAGCGGCGACTCATCTTTCTGAAGGTACTGTGTGTTCAGTTTAGTCCTAAATGTACGGAGAGCCTTCCCGATAGTCTTCAATGTGGCAGCTTTAGCGTCTTCTAAGCGGTCTTCCGGGAATTTATAATGTGCTTTTATATGCTGCCACAATTCGTTCTTTGTAGCTTCAGGGACACTTCCAATTTTTCCAAACTATCTTATATCGCTTCCTGGCGAGACATCCACAGTCGTTACACCACTTAGCTGTGATTTCTTTTGGCTTCTTTGGAGCCCCATCAACATGCACTTCATCAACCTCATAGATAGTTGTATGCAGCTTGTTCTTTTCCCGTTTCCCTCTCCTCTTCGCATTTGCAGAGGATATAGTGGCAGCGGGCTCCACATCTGTTGGCTCAGATGACTCAACAGCTGGGACAATAGTTGTTGATGGGAATTGACGTGTCACACGGCTTGATGACATACATGTGATAACTCAATTACAATTTGCATCATATGCATCTAAAAGTTGTTCTAAAAAAGTTGTAATGTGGTATGCAATATTTCTCATGGCATAACTTAGATATAGAAGACTTCACCCAAAATTAGACTAATATATATTGGGTGAATGGTACATTTCCATTAATCAATGCCAAAACAGGTGTAACAAAGTAGTATACAGTGGTTCTACAAATGATAACTATCCACAAATGTAAGAGCATCTTCATTGTATATAAATTGATTAAATATAGCTCCATTTGCATAGCAATTCACATTTAGCAAGTACAATGGAGATGCTCTAAGGACAATAAACCCTAGAAACCTAACTTAGCTTGTGTTGGCCTACCTCTCTCAAAAATACACTCAAGAACATAAGAACACTCAAGAACTAGAGGGGGTGAATAGGCGCCTCGACAAAATCTTTTGAATTAGATGGCCTTTTCAAAACACCGAACGCTCCTCCAAACTTTTCAGATTCAAATTTTAAACTATCAACACAAAACAACCTGGAGTTTTAAACTTCTACTAGATACAACTGAAATCACAGATTTAGCTCCAATGAGTAAAATTAAAGACTATCTCACAAACTTGATATTTAATCTTTATGTCTGATCAAGAAATCAGAATTTAAACAAGGTTAATCATCTAAACACCTTGCAATGAATTCAAGGAAAACCTGAAACAATAACCTCAAACTGAAATTGAATTTCTGAATCAGGGCATTAATTTCAGAGAAAATTGGAAAAGGGGAAATTTTTAGCAACCTGAACGGGGACGGCGGCGTGCGCTCGGGGACGGGGACAGCGGCGCGGGGTCCGGGGACAGCGACGTGGGCTCCGGTGGAGTTCGGGGCGACGGCGGTGACGGGTTCTAAGGGTGGCAGCGCGGGCTCCGGGACGGGGATGGCGGCGTGCATCGGGGACGGGGACCGCAGTGATGGCTCCGAGGCGGCGGCGAGGGGTCCGGCTACACCGACGCATGCTCCGGTGATGGGCTTCGAGGACGAATGCGACGGCTCCGAGGTGGCGGCGAGGGGTCCAAGGACACCAACGGCTCTGAGACGGTGGCGATGGGCTTCGGGGATGACAACGACAGGATCCAAGGGCGGTGGCGCGGGCTCTGGGAGCGGCAGCAACTAGCGGGAGAAGATTAAGGTTTAGAAATGAAAAGTATTTTTCAGACGGCGGGAGCGAAAAATTTATATAGGCGGATTAGCAGTGGCGGGCATGCTGATGTCATCCTACCCGCCACTGCTATTTTCTCTTAATAGTGGCGGGCGATGATGTCACCAGCCCGCCACTACTAATCCGCCCGCCGTTGGTGCTCTACTGCCACTACTAAAAGGAATAGCAATGGCGGGCTGGTGACGTTAGCATCCCCGCCACTGATTACACCCGACCGCCACTACTATGAGAGGTGTGGGTTATCTAATATACGTTGTGTTTACATTTCGAGAAACACTTTGTAGCACAGTGGTGCAGGGGGTTGCTTTGGTGCGATGCGGTTCGAGGTTCGAACCTTGCTGCCGGCAGGCGGTTTGAGGTTTGAACCTTGCTGCTAGCATCCAAAATTGTTTTTCATTTCCGTTCTAATTTTCATGACTTTTTTATTGATGTTTGAATTCTAGTTTGAACTTGATTTTTTTAACAATAAAAATACATCATAACTTATCAAATTTACAAAATTGGTATTTTTCTGCCTCACTTTTTTTTATTTCATTAAGAAACCTGAGATTCTCCGGGGATGCATTTGGGTTTAGAGATGAAATGACTGAGGTTTGAAAGCAAAATCTATAGTTGATTCTTCCTTTGAACTTCAAACTTTTTGTACAATAAAAATACAACACCAATATTCTAATTGGAAAAATTGGTATTTTTCTTCCTCAGTTTACTGTTTTTATTTCATTAAGTGTGTTTTTATGATCAAAGTCAAAATAAGTTCAATTTGAACTACAAGAAATGAAATAATTAACCAAAATTTATAGAAAAACCATATTCATGTTTTTGACTCTATAATTAGTTATTATCCAATAAATTTAAAACCATCATAAAAAATGTAGGTTTCCACAACACTCGATCGACAACTTGTATTTTTATAGTTTTTTAATCCTCAAAAATAAAATAAAGTCTAAAAAAGATGAGACTTGTCATGTTGTTATGATATGATCGATCCATAGATGTTGTCATAAAAAATAAAATTGTTTCGAGAAAATAATCATGTCGGGCGTTAAGAAACATAAGATTCTCCGGGGATGAATTAGGGTTTAGAGATGAAATGACTAAGGTTTGAAAGCAAAACCTATAGTTGATTCTTCCTTTGAACTTGAAACTTTTTGTACAATAAAAATACAACACCAATATTCTAATTCCAAAAATTGGTATTTTTTCATTAACAGAAATTGGTATTTAAATGCAAATAAGTCCAAGTAGAGGTAGGGATTATCTAGCATACACTGCACACATTGCCGAGAAATACTTTGTAGCGCAGTGGTGCGGGGGGTTGCTTTGGTGCCATGCAGTTCGAGGTTCGAACCTTGCTGCCGGCAGGCGGTTTGAGGTTCGAACCTTGCTGCTGGCGCCAAAACAACATTTTTTTTCTGTTTTGTACTTTTTTAAATTTTCAGCACTTTTTTATTGATGTTTAAATCCTTGTTTGAACTTGAATTTTTTTAACAATAAAAATACATCATAACTTATCAAATTTAAAAAATTAGTATTTTTCTGCCACAGTTTACGCCACTCGACTTAGTGGTGGCGGGCCGATGACGTCATGTGACCGCCACTAGTAAAAGGATTAGCAGTGGCGGGCTGGTGACGTCAGCATGCCCGCCACTGATTACATGTGCCTGCCACTACTAATATGGGTAGTAGGGATTATCTAGCATATAATACACTTCCTACAATGTCGAGAAACACTTGGTAGCGCAGTGGTGCGGGGGTCTCATTTGGGGCCATTCGGTTCGAGGTTCGAACCTCGCTGCCGGCAGGTGGTTTGAGGTTAGAACCTTGTTGTTGGCCCCAAACAGTAAAAATTTTAAAAACTTTTCTATTGATGTTTAATTAAATCCTCGTTTGATCTTGAACATGTTTTAACAATAAAAAACATCATAAAAATATATGTATTAACTATAATTAAATAATAACCTATATTACCAATATCTTAAACAAAATGACATAATTGATTTTACAAATACGCACGCTAAACATAAATGATCTAGCATTGCACTAATTTTCCATCGCCATCGGTGCGTAGATAAGGAATCACACTTCCAAATGACAGTTTTGCTTCAACCACATTGATCCTTGATATGTCAACGAAAAACGGCACCTCATCAAACTGATTGTATTCTTCTTCGTCTTCGACTCCATCAACTCCAACAATTCTTTGTTTTCCTGGAGCAACGATGTATTTTTTTCTCATCTGTAGGATCAAGTATGTAAAATACTTGTGCCACGGATTGAGCGAGTATCCAAGGGTCATCTTTATAAGCCACCTTATTAAGGTCAACTATCGTAAACCCGTAATCATCCACCTCCACACCTTCTGGATGTTTGACCCACTGGCACTTAAATACAGGGATTTCTATAGAGTTCCCGTAGTTAAGTTCCCATATTTCTTTGATGTATCCATAGTAAGCATTCTTTTGTCCAGTGCTATCTTCTGCATCTGCTCTGACACCACTATTTTGGCGCTGACTCTTTTGATCCTTTGCTTTGGTATAGAATGTGAAACCATTGATGTCATACGCTTGCCATGTTTTGACCATGCTCAATGGACCGTAAGACAATTTATTTATCATCATCTATCCGTCGGTTTCTCCAATCGAAATGTTTAGATCCCTTAGCCATGATGTGAAATGAATTTTGTGTTCTTTCATAATCCATTGTTCATCGCGATCTTCATTCTTTTCACGAAGATCTTGCAGGTGTTGTTGAACATATGGTCTCATAATCGCCAACTTATGCATTACACTGTAATGTGATTCTCTTATTGTTTGGTAGCTATTGTCTCGTATGATTTTCCTGCCTTTAGTTCCTTTACCGGTGAGTCTTCCATGGTGTCGGGACACGGGAACTCCTATTGGTCTTCCATCTCTTATGTAATCTGCGTAGCACTCAATGATTTCCTCAGTCATGTAGCCCTCTATCATGGAACCCTCTGGATAAGCACGATTTCATACGTAACCCTTGAAGATAACCATTAGACGCTCATACACATACATATTGTGCAGGTACGTTGGACCGAGAACAAAGATTTGGTCTGCTATATGTATCATATAGTGCTCCATAATATCAAAATATGAAGGAGGAAAGCACATCTCAAGCTGACACATAGTCTCCCTCATTTGTTTACGTAATTCATTTAACTCTTCAGTGTCGATCACCTTCTTTGATATGACATTGAAGAAGTGACACATGCGTGTTATCACCATCTTCAGAAATGAATGTTTGATTCCTCTTACTGTGATGGCGAGGAATAGCCCAAGCATAACATGACAATCATGAGTGTTGTAGCCGCTCATCCTCAAATCTACTACGGAGACAATATTCTTTATATTCGTTGAGAATCCTGTTGGAACTCTAATTCCATGTAGACACCTGTAGATTGATCTTTTCTTGTCAATTGTGAGGTTATAGCTAGCCGCCGGAAGGATAAATTTTCCATTGGCCCTTTCCTGTGGGTGAAGCTCGGGTCTAATTCCGATAGTTTGAAGGTCCCTTCGTACTTTGAGTCTATCTTTTGATTTGCCCGATATGTCTAACAAAATACCGATGGTGCTTTGGAAGACATTCTTCTCAACGTGCATTGTATCGATAGCATGACCAATCTCCAACTCCTTCCAATAGGAAAAATATCTAAAGAAGATTGACTGCTTTTTAAATGGAGCGCCCTTTGAAATTTTTTCAGATTTCTTCCTGTTCTTTCCGAAAACAACTTTGATATTCTTTACCATTTCGAATAGAAATTTGCCATGTCGATGTCGTGGAGGCAGTCCAAGCTCGATTGTACCATCGAAATGGTTCCTATTTCTTCGATATTTGTGGTTTTTTGGTAAAAATATGCGGTGTCGCATATATATCGTCTTAACTAATGAAGGAAGCTGCATAGATTCTGTCTGGTCCACACACACTACACATGTTGTCTTTCCTTTAACCTGTCCTGTTAGGGACATGCGTCCTGGGTTGTCAGCTATGGTGCAAAAGATCATGGCTCTTAGATTGAAGTGCTCTTTCTTGTGCTCATCCCACACACAGACACCATGTTCCTATAGACGTTTCATATCCTCCATCAAATGTTCTAGAAAGATATCAATGTCATTGCCAGGTTGTTTTTGACCGGAAATTAGAGTAGTGAGCATAAGGTATTTTGTTTTATGGCACAACCATTATGGAATGTTGAACAAGCATAGAAAGACCGGCCACGTACTATGTGGGTTCCTTATCTCACCGAAGGGATTCATTCCATCTGTGCTAAGTCCCATCCTGATATTTCTAGGATCATTCGAGAAATCTGGATGGGCCAGGTCAAATGATTTCCACTGCCTAGCATCCGCAGGGTGCCGAAGTTTTCCGTCCTTCTTTCGCCCAGTGAAATGCCAGATTAATAGTTCAGCATCTCTGGGATTAGAGAACATACGTTTCAAGCGATCAATCACCGATAGGTACCACATTACTAAGGCTGGAACTTTCCTCTCCATCTTTTTTCAAGATGGTCTGCAATAACATTTTTATTCCTCTTCTGCAACCTCTTATTATTCTTCTTCTGGTGGTCATTGTAGTCCTCCACACAGTCATTTGGACGTTTGTATCGACTTGCGTTGCACTGCAGACATCTCTCTAATAATTCATACTCTTTTCGATATAGGATACAGTGGTTCGGGCATGCATGAATCTTCTGAACGCCCAAAGTCAACGGACAAATCATCTTCTTTCCTTTGTACGTATCAGATGGTAGACCATTGGGTTTCAGCAAAACCTTTTTTAGGAGTTGTAAAAGATCTGAAAAACTAGTGTCAGACCATCCATTGCTGGCCTTCAGTTTCATAAGCTCAAGAATTGTGTACAACACAGTATACTGCTTATCGCATCCATGGCGTTCCTCGTAAAGAAGGTTTTTTGATGCTTTGTCAAGTGCTTCAAAGTTATCGTATCCTTTGGTTGTAGTTCTCTGCAACAACACCTCAGGCATAACATTTCGCATCAGTTCCTCCACATCAAAGGCGTCATCATCATTATGTTGATCAACATCATCATGTGTTATGTCGGATGTATGATCACAACCTCTTCTATGTTGATGAGCATCTTGCGGCACATCAGAATCTTCAAGAGGATTTTGGCCCATCTCACCGTGTTTCGTCCATATATAATAGTTCTTCATGAAACCATTTTTCAACAATTGAAATTGTATGGTTTCATGATCTGAACACGGATACATCGCTTCGTTTTTACAAACTTTACAAGGACAATATATTGCCTCTTCACTCTAGCGGGAAGCATATTGTGCGGCAACTTCAGTAAATTCAGTTACTCTGTTAAAATATGCCACCACATCTCCGTCGTTGGACGAGTACATCTAGGACCTATGCTCCATCTAAAATATATATTATTTGAAAAAATATTAATAAATTCATTATTGTAAATTTTAGTAATTTACAAATTGAAAATATATTGATTTATTATCGCTCATACCAACATTAATTAAAAATGCTTTAATTCAAACTATGTATTAAGCAGAAAAAAATTATTAAATAAATTAACTATATTGGTTTCTCTCTCTCCAAACAACATAACTCTAGATCTATAATCATAAATCAAATTAAAAAAGAGATTAAAATGACGTAAATCAATATACAAGTAATGAATTAATTGTAGTAATAAGAAAATTGAAAATATATTGATTTATTATCGCTCATAACAACATTAATTAAAAATGCTTTAATTCAAACTATGTATTAAACAGAAAAAAAATTATTAAATAAATTAACTATATTGGTTTCTCTCTCTCCAAACAACATAACTCTAGATCTATAATCATAAATCAAATTAAAAAAGAGATTTAAATGACATAAATCAATATACAAGTGATGAATAATTGTGAGGAGGGTCATATTTGTTCATTTGGGAGAAGGAAACACTATAAATGGAAGATTATTTGAAAATTTCTATTCACAAAACCTAAATTAGTAAAACGCTAATAACTCATTGTATACATGATTAAATACAAAATAAATGTGAGATTCGGCATGGATTTACCTCCTAGAATGAAATCCTTCAAAAGAAACGAAAACAAAGCATCCCCCTCTTTATCTAGATTTTTGTCGCCATTGTACGGACAAAATTAAATGCGAACTCCGGTAGAGCTCGGGAGGAAGAAGCTGCGCATTTATAGCTAGAATAGTAGTGGCGGTCACAAGTGATGTCATCAATACTTTAGTGGCGGCCAGCTTAGGAGCGGCGGGCGGCACCAGCGCCCGCCACTGCTATTGGTAAAATAGTGGCGGTCCGGGATGACGTCAGCACCGACTGCCACTACTTACCAATAGTAGTGGCGGGCGCTGGTGCTGCCGTCAGCACTAGCAACTGTAGTGGTGGACATCTAATGGCCCGCCACTACAGTGTTTTTGCCCAACGCCACTACAGTGACAGTTTGTAGTAGGGTCTTTTAAGCATCCAACTCATTTTCTGGGCCTACTGATGAGTACCACAAAGCCCTTCATGAACTTCACCCATAGCAAGTCTAGACTGATCAGCATTTAAACTTTTCAAAAGTACTCCATCAATTGTTCGGCGATACAACTCATTAGCAGCAACACAAATTTAAACGCTTGCCGCTGAACTTTCCAATCAACCTGCTTGCTAGGATCTCTCAAATATTGAATAATTGGAGTCCTCCAATCATCCACGTGATTTTCTGAAGTCTGTACCAAATCTTCACTTGAATTGTCCTTTAAATAAAAATTTTCAACTTGCCTCCTGTGCCCTAAAACCTCCTAACATAGGGCGGTCAGACCGGCCTGGCATGGCCGATTAGATCAACCAGATACTTGCGGTCAGACCGGCCAGGTAGGGATGGTCAGACCGAACTCTTTTGACTCGTGTGACACAATTTTTTAAAGCATTGGTTTTTCTTGTGCGAAAAAATTACCTCTTTTGACTTGATAACCAGATGCTTGCTGAGCCAAATCATTTGCTACTGAGTTGGCTTCTCTAGACACATGGGAAATTTCAAAGTTATCAAATGTACCAATTATGTCTAGGCATTTGTACAAATAGCTAATTAACATACCATTAAAGCATTGAGCATCTCTAGCTACTTGTTGAACAACTAATAGAGAATCACCATATGCATGAACATGTTTAACACTCATGGAATCTAAAAGATCAAGTCCTAGCAATACAGCTTATTCGGCTTGATTATTAGTACAAGGAAATTCTAAGAGGGTCGAGGTCTCGAAACTCATACCACTAGGTGATATGAGTACCACTCCAACTCCTTGGCCATTATTGTAAGTCGAACCATCAAAGTAAAATTTCCATGATACTACTTTAATCATAGCAACGTCACTACTCCAATTGACATCTACATGGTGATCAACTATAAAGTTTGTGGCAACCTAGCCATTCATCGCTTATAAGGGTTGATAAGCCAAGTCGTACTCAATTAAAGCATAAGCCCACTTTTCAATTCTCCCACTTAGAATCAACTTTTGCAACATGTACTTTATAACATCGGTTTGACAAGTGACAATACATGTGCTACATAAAAGATAGTGGTGAAGTTTGTTACATGCATAATAAAGTGATAAACATAAACGCTCCAAAAATACGTACCTCGTCTCGGCATCTAACAGGCGGCGACTCAAGAATGTGATGATATATTCCTTTCCCTCGACCTCCTGAGTCAACACAACTCCTATCACGCTATCTTCTGTAGCAACGTACAGCCAAAACAAAATTTTGTCCTTGCCTAGCAACTTTTGCACATCTCTCTTGCATGTCGGCGCTTCATAGTTTTTAATCTTCTCAAGCCTCTTGGGGTCAATCTCGATACCTCTCTCATGGATCATGAATCCCAAGAACTTGCCCGCGGACACGCCAAAAGCACACTTGAGCGGGTTCATTTTTAAGCCATACTGACGCATCCTATCAAAAGCAACTCTAAAGTCGGCTAAATGGTTTCCCATAGAATCCGATTTGACTACAACATCATCTATATATACTTCTACAATAACTCCTAGCAAGTCATGAAAGATCAAGTTCATAGCATGTTGATATGTAGCACCAACATTCTTTAAACCAAAAGTTATCACAATCCACTCAAACAAGCCAACAAAACCAGGACATCTAAAGGTCATTTTGTAAACATCCTCTTTGGCCATAAAAATTTGATTGTAACAAGCACTACAATCAAGAAAACTTAGTAACTTATGTCCTGAAGCATCGGTTATCAACATGTCGGCTATCAGCATGAGATACTCATCGTTTGGAGCAGCCTTGTTCAGCATACCTGCATGGCCTAATAAACTCAGCCTTAAGTAATCACTCTATCTCTTCTTTAATTCGGTCATGCACGGCCGAATTAAAGCGATTTGAAGGCTATTTATATGGTCTAAACCCGGGTTTGATAGGCAGTCGATGCTCTACGAGCTTGCGGCTAAGTCCGGGAATCTCACTATACTGCCATGCAAAGCAATTGATGTACGAACAAAGTAACTTTATTACCTTGGCCTTTTCACAATCCGGTAAGTTCTGATTTACAAAAGTCAGCCTCGAAATACTACCATCTCCTATGTCTACTTCTTCTAAAGCGTCAGGCGACGCAAAACCTTGACCTAACTTTTCTTCCTCACTAAAATCTTCAACGGCTTCGAGTGATACCATCTTTGGAAGACCGATATTGCTCTACACGAGACTTTAGCAAATCAAGATTGCTTGTACCTCACATGACAACTAGTTTAGAGACAGTTGAGCTACACTAGCCGACTTTATAGAGAATGGAACAAACCTCCCCTTAGACACGCTGATAAAGTCGTAATCTGAGAGGTCTCTACCTGACAAACACTCTTTCTTATCATGGATGGCATCTATGGGCACATTGGTCAAAGCAACCTAGGCCGAAGTGTCAGCTAGTACAACCTCGACATCGTCACCATCCCACTGGATCAAACACTGGTGCAAAGTAGAAGGAATACAAAAATTCGCTTGAATCCAATCATGCCCAAGTAGCACATTGTAGTTACCTTGCACATCTACTATGAAGAACGTCGTAGGAAATGTCTTGTTGCCTACAGTCAGCTCTAGAGAAAGTACACCCTTGGCCTCAGAGCTCTCACCGTTGAAGCTGTTCAACGTCAGGTTGGTCTTCATAAAGTCCTCCTCGTTCTTGCCGAGCTTCTTCAAAAGAGAGTATTACATCAGGTTGACAGTGGTGCCTCTATCTACGAGCATCATGGATATCGGCTTGCCGTCGATGTGTCCTCGAACATAAAGGGGCTTCAAGTGATGAGCCAACTCCTTAGGCTTCTCTAATACAGATTCATGCGGGCCAAGGTTTAGTTGAGCTACGCATCACCATGTTCACATAAATCGGTTGAGGGAATGGGCCCTCTGAGACGGGCATGTAGTTGTCGTCCAACATGTCATCTTCATCATTGCTTGGAGTGAGAGCCGGGTTATCCACTACAACTGACTAAGGCTTCCATACCTTCTTGGGTACTGGTCAGGGACAAATCTCCTCGAAGATCGCGTCCCGCACATCCTCGGCCTTCTTCTATCTCACATCTTGGGGTCGAAGACATTTTAGATGCCTCTTCTTGGCCTTGTTCATGCCTGGAGGTGCCCACGAAGGTTGTGGCTTTGTGCTGGGCGCCACGAACTTGCTCTTGGAATTTTTTGGCCTTGTTCAGATGTGATGAGTGATTGTCAACGGATGTCAAAGAAAGAAACCTGAAGACCTGCCGTGTCTGGGGCGCGTGTGACTCAGGTACACGGGCAGCGAGCGATAGCCGGGTAGAGGAGCCACGGAGTCGGGCTGGCCCAATCTGCGTACATGGGCTAGGAGCAGCACAGGATCCACTGGACTGTTGACTAGGTTTGACTCAGGTACACGGGCGGCAAGCGATTGTCGGGCTGAGAAAGCTGCGGGGTCGGGTCGGCCCAATCCGGGTACCCCGTGCGAAGATGGTGGACGCTTTGTCAGTTTCGACGCAAAACTGACAACCGATGATTATTTTATTTTTAGGATATTAATATTTAGTTTTTAAGTCCAGAATATTTTTATTTGAGTCAGTTGATTTTTCTAATGGTATTTTAGTAATTTCGGATTTTATTTTAGAGTAAGTGTAATTTACCCTAGGGGTAAATTAGTCTTTTTCATGTATTAGGAGTAGCCTATAAATAGGCCCCTACCCCCCTAGGGATAGGGCGACTGTTATTTTCCTGAGATTAATTTTCAGTCCACCAATCTGGTTTCATCTACAATTTTTCCTCTAGTGTTCAATCTGCATCACGACCGGGAACGTTTTTGTGCGTTTTCTTTCTCTCTGACCGGCGTTGTGCGCAGCGTGCGGCGTTTTTTTCGTTGGCACAACGGCTTTGGTCGTGGGGCCCACCAGCCTCTAGGTTGCGGTGGCCTTGGCCATGGAGCCCGCCAGCTTTTCTGCAGCGGCACGGGAAGTTGGGCGGACGGCGTGGCTCAGACGCATAGCTGACTCAGCAGCTAAAGCAGGAGCAGGCTGATGAAGCACACGCCAGCTTTTTCCATCACGCGGACCGAGGTAGCTTGTGCACACGGTGCGCGAAGAAGATTTCTTCGGCAGTGACTGTTGGCGCAAATGTTACGCCAACAGGTTCTCTGATAGCAAGAACGCACAAACAAGGAGTTTGCGTTTTAGGACTACCTCGAGCCTCCGAATTGGATAATAACTCGAGTGGTCCGAATGAGTGTAATAAATGACTTGTTCTGGATCCCCTTTTACAAGGTACAAAGGGGGGTATTTATAGGGGAAAAGCATAAGGAAAAGACCTATTTACCCCTAGATTACAACCGACATAGTGGAAACTATTCGGTACCATAAACAAGGTTATATAAGGTAAAATACTACAAGGTAGATGGATAAGGTGGACATCCAATCAATCATGTCCTTCGGCTTCGAGGCCTCCATCTCCCATTCGGAGGGTGCTCCAGGGCTTCACACCGCTGCACCCTTCGGCGTGGCGACTGATACTTCGAACAATTGCTCACTAGCTTCGGAGTTCCCTTCAGCCTTTGAAGGAGTAATCTTTAAGCCCGGGAAATGGAGTAATTTCCCCCAACAGTAGCCCCTCGAATACGCCTCTCTGTGGTTAACCTGTTTAGAAAGAAGGCAGTATACGGAAGGAACATTTCTATTTTCTGAAGCATAAAGAGGATTTGAGCATGCTGCGACTTAGCCGAGGACTTCGAGCCCAACGCGTTCGAACCTCCCCCTTCGGGTTCTTGAGGTAATGGGAACGCATATTGGGATGGGAACGGTCTCAGAGTCCAAACGTCGTGGAGCACCGTTAGATTATAGCCGTTACAGCGCAAGTAGCCATTACAATCTGCAAAAAAGTAACGGTCGATTTCTACAGCGGTTGCTCGCCGTTCCAATTACCGAACCCACTTGTCGGTGACAGAAGCCAAACATGCAGTGTGAAACCAATCGAAGAGTAGCACTGGTTGTGCGGTTATAAAAGGGAAAGACAGGGATTAACCGGGATTTTTTACCGCATCCATTATTCACGATTCACTTTCCCCCAATCTTCCAATCTCTTGAGCACTCAAGCGCAATGGCGAGAACTAGCCACACCACTCCGGCAGCAGCCAACACCCTAGCGCAGAGGCAGGCGTGGGCTGCCTCAGCAGCAGCGGCAATGGCGGGGACCTCGAGCGGGGCTTGGCCCAAGAATCCTCGGGCGCTCCGTCCGCCCTCCAAGAAGAAGATTGCCCATAGCTTCATCATCGGCCAATCCGTGAGCACCGCCGAATCTATTGAAGAAGCAGTGGACGGAAAGCTGGGCGCTGGACTGAGAACTCGGGTCCTCGGGCAGGAATCAACTCCGAGGCCGCGAATCGGGGAAGTGGTGGTCTTCAAAGCGTTCTTCGAAACAGGCTTGGGGCTGCTAGCCGTGGACTTCTTGGCGGAGGTCTTAGATTTGTTCCATATAACTCCGCCTCAGCTATCTCCCAACGCCATTGCATGCTTGGCCATCTTAGAATGGGCGCTCCGGGCAGAGGGGTGCGAAGGACGCTCCGAGATCTTCGCTGCAACCCACGAAGCTATATGCCAACCGAAGCCACAAGATGGGCCAGAGACTCCAAGGTGACCATAGCCTTCGACAGCGTTAATTTTCAGCTACGGAGGGAGCATGCTCTTCATTTCCCTGCCAAAGCCATAAACGACAGGTGGTATACAAACTGGATACTTCGGTGGTTTTACGCCGAAGTCGGAGAGGACTCCCCCCTCGCTGGTCCTCCCCAGGAGATCTGGTTCCGGAAGGAGGCAGACATTTCTCCGAACCCTAGCCTGCTCTCAACGAGGCTAGGGCTGCTTACTTCGGTGGCTCGCCGCATGAGTATGCGCGATCTGGCCGAAGAGTACATCACCCTTCGGATCCCTCCCCTCGGAGCCAACTGGCCTATCGTGTTCCCACAAGCCTCGGAGGGGGACCTCCGAAACTTAGGTAAGATCATTCCCTGCAGCATCATATTAGATGAAGGAAACAATTATATTCATAACTTTACCCCTTTTTCTTTCAGCGGCGCCTCTCGCATTGTCTCCGGAGGACATAGTTCGGGCCACCGAATGAGTTCTCGGATCCCCTTCGGTGGCCGAGGCAAAAAAGGTTAGAGCTGGTGGGGAGCTGGGAGCGATCCAACAGAGTGTGGAGAGCTCTCGGAATGGAGCCCCCAAATCTTCCCGACCGGAGCGGCTGCTCGTAAAAGGAAAGTCGCTGCCGAACCATCCAAGAAGACTGGCAAGCAGCCGCCCAGGAAGAAGAAAGTGGTGAAGCCCCCTTCGCAGTTGACGCTTGCTTCGTCTGCTTCATCACCAGGTGATCAGAGCTCAGCCTCCGAAGAGGTAGAGGACTCCGACGCTCAGACAGCGGCGGTCTTCGAAGCCTACCTCCTAGACGATGAAGACCTAGGGGAAGTCCCCCCTAGCACCTCCGTTAGGGAGGTAGCAAGCGTAACTCCGACGGTCCCTCCCGTGCCCGTCGTCGTGCAAGTGGAGTCAGAACCCGCTACTCCCAACTTGCCTGCACCAGAGGTGGTTACTGCGGAGATCGCGGCTCCAGCAGGAAATGTTGGGGCAGGACCTCAGGGGATGACTTCGCCGACATCCTTCAGATGTATGAAGTCCTGGAGGATCCAGTGATCCTACCCCACGAGGCTCCCGGAGGTACCTTCCGAAGCTCCTTTGTTTTTTAATCAATACCTGCACATTATATCTAGAAATATGCTTATTAATTTTGTTATCGAAGTAGTTACCTCTACGGTCATTGATGCTTCGGTGGCCTCCGAAGTTCCTACACCTTCGGAGGCTGCTGCTCGAGTGGACCCTCCCGTGCCTTCGGATGCTCTGGGCTTGACGGTGGAGATGGCGTCCGTCGAAGCGGATGATGCGCCTGCCGAGACGACTTCGGTGACGGAGGTCATCCTTGTAGTGGCGGCCCCGACTACCGAGGTTGCCACTGCTGTGCGGTTCAGGACGAAGGGGTAGCTGCCGACGATCGGAGTGTCCCTGCTTCGTCCTCTTTCGTACCAGGGAGGGGCAAAAGCATATCTAGCCTTGGCCTTCTCCTTGGCCAGGCCGCGACCTCCATCGGCAATTCGGAGGACGAGGCCACAGCGGATGATCTTCAGGCTTTGTCTTGGCTTCCTCTGCTGGCTCCGTTCTTGGAGCATCGGAGTGGCCTCTAGAAGCTCATGGAGCCCCTGGCAGAGAGAAGCCAGGATATCGCCAATTCGGGCTTGGTCTCCGTCTTGAGCGAGGCCAGGGCTTCGTCCCTCGATCAACTCAGCCCTCGAAAGGGCTGCCCTTAAGGTATGAAAAGACACCCTAGCTATTTCGCATTAGTGATCATAAATACTTCAATACTTACTTGTTCTTTTTGCAGCAATTTGTCCTTGCTAGAGCGGCAGCGACTTCCAACGAGGTCGAAGTTAATCGCCTTAAACGGAAGGTTACCACCCTCCAGATGGCCCTTAACGACTCCACCGGGAGATCCCTTCGGCTGGAGGACGAGATCCTCGAGGAACGGAGGTCTAGGGCGGCGTCTGATGAAGCCCTCCGGGTAGCGCGGCAAGACAGCGACGCCCTTCGCTCGTCTGCCCAAGAGGTCGAGGCCGAGCACGTCGTCCTTCGGGCGGAAGTTGAAAGACTCCGTTAAGAGGCTGCTACTTCGAGCGCGCAATTGGTGGAGCTTCAGGGGGCTCTTAGCCAGGCGATGGCCCTCAAGAGCTCTTTAATGCTCCGGGTGGCCGAAGTATTTACGACTGCTGCAGGGCTGGAAACAGCGGAGAAGAAGAACTCCAGCATTGCGGATCGTACCTTGGAGGCTCTTCAGGGTACTTTGGAGTACTTCGGCACTATGTGCCCTTCTTCTTCTGCTGCGACCCACGAGCCCCTTGACCGGAAGCTGACGAGGATCCAAGTGGCTTCGTCGCTGATGAAGAACTCCGGCATCGGGTACGGAGAGATCTCCGGACAGTGTGCCGGCATTGGGGTTCTTCGTCACCTTGAGTCTCTTCGAATCCCCTCGGCTAAGTCGGGGGTTCGACCCGTGGAGGCTTCGCATCCGACGACTTGCTGCGGCCATCTTCGGATGTGGCTTCGGCCTGGGAAGCCTTCCGGTCGACCTGGAAGACGGACCACAAGGTCGTAGCTAAAGATTGGATTGCCGAGGCCCGTCGGTAGAAGCAAGCGCATACAAGGCCACCACTTCCTGCTTCGCCAGCCCCCTCGATTCCTGCTCCACCAACCGACCCGCAGGTCTAGCCACTTAGGGTTACTATGTACATGAAGCCTTGTAAAGCCTCTTTTTATTAATGAAAAAGTCATAAACAAGAACTTGTCTTGGGTGTTCTGCTCTTTTTTAGGTTTTGTCATGCCCTTCGAGCCCTGACTTCGAACTTTTGGAAACTATTGACGAGCTCCGAAAGGAGTGGGCTAACCTCGAGGGCCTGAGGCCTTACCGCCGCTCCCGTTTTTCTGTTCCTCGCGGAGACGGAGGAGAGATCACCCTTGATGTTTGCCGGGATGTCTTAGCTTATATTAAAGAGGAAGAGAGGGCGGAGGGATCTTCGTCTTCCGAACCTATTGACTGGTCCGACTCGGAGTACCAGGCCGAAGACCCTGTTGAGGCTGACTCTGAAAGGCTCCTGACATGGGCCGAGCTTCAAGAGGAGCAGAAGAAACTGCGAGCCTCGAAGAAGAAGAGAAGCACCCGAACTAAAAGGACCCTTTCGGCGGCTTCGAGCTCCGAAGGTCAAAGTAGCCGTAGAAGTAGCTCTAGAGGCCGAAAAGGCCTCCGATTTTACCTAGGCTTAGACACGAATTTTTCTTGATGTAAAAGTATAATAATTTAATGTGAAATGCTTCGAAAGTATGCTGTGTGACTCCTATCCTCTGACCCCCCTTGTGGGTGGTGGAGCCTTTACTATAGAGAAGGGTTCGCTAGGCACAATGAATCTCCGAACAACCGCATGCTTTGAATTTACACTTATCATTTGTATTTTTAGTTCGCGCCTGAGGGCTAAAAATTTGTTCGCTTTTAAAGTCTTTAGACTCTTGTATGGGTCGTAACAAGCCGGAGCCTGGAATTCGTAGGGTAGCCACCTTTGGCTCTTTTACAGATACTTCGCACCCGGGGGCCGAAGGTCTATTTTTCTTTAAAGTCCTTAGACTCTTCTACGAATCCTAACAAGCCGGAGCCTGGAATCCGTAGGGTGGCCACCTTCGGCTCTTTTACAGATACTTCGCACCCGGAGGCCGAAGGTCTGTTTTTCTTTAAAGTCCTTAGACTCTTCTATGGATCCTAACAAGCCGGAGCCTGGAATCCGTAGGGTGGCGACGGAGCCTCTGAACCAATGGTTCGAAGGCAGCTGCCTGGGTCCTTGGAAAAATGCTTGGCTCTACAAGCATCTCTGTCCTCCTAATGCGTCCATCAGGAGTAAGGGATATTCAAAGAGCAAACAAAATTCGACCCTTATCTTTACTCATAGAAGGGAAAGTTTTACAAGTGATTACAAGGGGCCCCTAAGCAAAATAACGCTTAAGGTGCTCCGCATGCCATGCATGCTTCAATTCTTCTCCTTCTAAATTAGCTAATTTAAACGATCCGGGGCGTCCTGAGCGTAAGATAACATATGGTCCTTCCCATTTGTTTCCTAGCTTCCCCGGAGCTATTACACTTCGCAACACTAGATGACCAGGCTTTAACTCATTTAGCTTGACCTTCGGGACATACCATGTCTTGGTGTGGTCCTGGTACTTAGTCAGGTTGGCGACAGCTCGAAGCCTTGTTTCTTTTGACAAATCCAGCGAAGTGCTCCGGTCATCTTCGCCCCCAGGTTGTACTACGCGAAGCGATCCACCTCTGAGCTCCGTAGGGGTCATGGCCTCATCTCCGAAGAGCAATCTAAATGGTGTGAACCCTGTTGACCTGGTTTGAGTGGTTCGAATGGACCATAAGATTTTGGGGAGCTCTTCGACCCACAGCCCCTTGGCCAATCCAACAATTCGGCGATTTAGCCCGGAGAGGATGTTCCCGTTGGCTCGCTCAATGGCTCTGTTGGACTGTGGATGTCGCACCGCTGCGAAGCATAGCTTAATGCCCAGTTCTTCACAAAATATTTGGAAGGTGTCAGCTTCGAACTGGGTTCCATTATCTACCGTCAGCTCTCTTGGAACTCCGAACCTGCATATAATATTCTGCCAGAAAAATCTTTGCACGTTCTTTGAGGTGATAGCTGTTAATGGCTCCGCTTCAACCCATTTTGAGAAATACTTGATTGCCACTACCGCAAATTTCAAGCCGCCTTTTGCCACTGGAAAATGGCCTATGAGGTCCATGCCCCATCTAGCCATTGGCCATACCGGGGCAATAACTTGAAGCTGAGTTGGCGGGCGATGGCTCCGTCTGCCCATCCACTAGCAGCCTTGGCATGTTCAAACCAGTTCCTCCGCATCTCTTACTATAGTTGGCCAATAAAGCCCTTGCTGAAGCATCTTGCCTGCTAGCGCTCGAGGGGCTAAATGACCTCCGCATAAGCCTTCGTGGATGTCTCGAAGTATGTCTTCACCTTTGGGTTGCGAGATGCATCGAAGTAGAGGTGAACACACTCCAGCTTTGTACAATATTCCATCAATAAGCTTGTAATTTCGAGCTCTTGCTTGCAACCTTCGGGCTTCTGGACCTTCGGGAGGGTCCATGCTACTTTGTAACATGTTCATAATCGGAGCCCGCCAATCTGTAATTGGAATGCATAGTACCTCCAAAGAGGGTATTTGAACAGCTGCTGGCTGCGCTAGTTCTTCGTAGAAAGCACCCTTCGGGAGCTCCACCGCCCCTGCCGCAGCCTTTGCAAGAATATCTGCAAGTTGATTCTCTGCCCGAGGGATACTTTGAACTGTAAATCCTTTGAATGCTGCTTCGGCCTTGCGGATTTCTTCAAGGTATTGTGCTAGATGCGGATTCTTTGCTTGAAAACTTTTATCAACATGCCCTGCGACGACTTGGGAATCTGTCTTAATCACTATTCTTGCAGCTCCGAGTGCTTTAGCCTTTCGGAGGCCTAGCAAGATTCCTTCATACTCGGCAATGTTATTAGTGATTCTGAAGTTAAGCCTCGCAGAATACATGGCCTTCTGCCCCGATGGTGATATGATGACGGCCCCTGCTCCGGCACCTGATGCTTGATAAGCTCCGTCAGAAAATATTGTCCAAAAGCCTTCGGAGGGTTCTTCTGGGGCCCAAATAGCAGATGGAGTCCACTATGCTACAAAATCTGCTATAATTTGAGATTTAATAGTTGTTCTTGCCGTGAAGGAGATTCCGAAGGGTGCCAGCTCGACCGCCCATTTTCCAATCTTGCCCGTAGAATCTTTGTTTCGGAGCATATCCCCAAGAGGGTACGATGTAGGGATGATCAGGTTATGCGCCAAGAAATAATGCCTTAGCTTTCGCGAGGCCATTACTAGGGCATAAGCAAACTTCTCGAGCTCGGAGTATCTGACTTTAGCTCCGGATAATGCCTCCGACACAAAATACACTGGGTTCTAGACTAGCTTTTCTTTAAGCTCAACTTCCCGGACCAATACTGCGCTCACCGCTGAACTTGTTGCTGCAAGATAGAGGAGCAGTGTTTCTTCTGGGAGGGGAACGGTTAAAATTGATAATCTTCCGAGGTATGCCTTTATATCATCGAAGCTTTTCTGGCATTCCGATGTCCACTGAAAGCTTTCAGACCCTTTTAGTGCTTTGAAAATTGGGAGGCTCCGATCTGCTGACCTGACCAGGAACCTACTAAGGGCTGCGAGTCTTCCTGCTAGCTTCTGAACTTGCTTCAAATTCTCTGGTGGAGCCATCCTTTGCAGCGCACTTATCTGTGTTGGGCTAGCTTCGATCCCCCTGCTCGAAACTAAGTACCCTAGCAGTTTTCCTGCTTGTGCTCCGAATATACATTTTTTTGGATTGAGGCGTACTCCACATGCTCGGAGGCTCTCAAATGTTTCAGCTAGATCTAGGCTATGCTGGTGCTTTTGAGCACTTTTTATTACAATATCATCCATATAGGCCTCGACATTTTGGCCTATCTGATGACCTAGAGCCTTAGCTATTAAACGGGAAAAGGTGGCTCTGGCATTCCGCAGCCCAAAAGGCATTCTTACATAACAAAATACTCCGGATGGAGTTATAAAGCTTGTCTTGGCTTCGTCTTCGCGTTTCAGCCATACTTGATGATATCCGGAGTACGCGTCGAGGAAACTTAGCAATTCGGAGCCGGCTGTGGAATCTACCAGCTGATCTATTCGGGGAATCGGGTAGGGGTCTCGCGGGCACGCTTTATTTAATGAAGTGAAGTCAATACACATGCGCCATTTGTTCGAGTCCTTCTTCCTTACAAAAACAGGGTTAGCCAACCACTCGGTATGGGCTACCTCCCTGATGATGCCAGCTCTTAACAATTTTTCTACTTCGGTTTTGGCGAGGCTTGCTCTTTCTGCTGACAGCTTTCGGAGCCCCTGGCGCACTGGCCTGGCCTTCGGGTTGACGAGCAGACTATGCTCGATGATGCTTCGATCGACCCCGGTGATGTCTTCGTCAGTCCAAGCAAATACGTCCAGATTTCTCCTGATGACTTCTTCTAACGAGGCAGCTATTTCCGGGGATAGCCCCTTGCCAAACTGTACTGGGTACTCTTTGCCATCTTTCGAAATTATTCTTGTCTCAACATCGCCCTCCGGGCTTGGCTTGAGCGAGGATCCCTTCGGAGGGCTCGAGGCCTCCGGCACTTCTTTGACGCTTTCCGCCACATTATGCACTTGCCGGGGATCCAACGGCAGCCCATGGCCATACTCCATCCTCCGGGCTACAACTTGGTCTCCTGAAATAGTAAGCACTCCACCTTGCGTGGGCATTTTGAGACAAAGGTAATTATGGTGTGCTATAGCCCCGAACTGGTTCAACATCCCTCGGCCGAAGATAGCATTGTAAGCATATGGGGCGTCAACCACGTCGAAGATCACCTCTTCTAATCGGGCCAAAGGCCCCTCTCCGAAGGCAACCACGAGGCCTATTTGGCCGAGGGCATCGAGAGGCGGTCCTGAGAACCCTTGAAGCGGCCGGGCTGCTGGAAGTAGATGCTTCCGAGGTATGCACATCTGATCGAAGGCCTGGGCAAAGAGTATGTCTGTGGAGCTCCCACCATTTACCAGGATCCTTCGGACCTCCACTCCTGCTATATCAGCAGAAATGACTAATGGGTCAGCATGGGGGAACTTCACCCCCGCAGCATCACTGGCGGTAAACGAGATGGGCACGTGGGACCACTCTGGCATCCCTTCGGTGGAACTCGAGGTCCCAATGTGTCCGACCTCGCGGACGTACTCGCACCGCTGCCTCTTGGACATGCTTCCGAGGGTCCCACCACCGGAGATGGGCAGGACCACTCTCTTGCCGCGGTCCTGCGGGTCTTCCTGCTTTGGTGGTGGCATAATATTGGCCACCGGCAGCCGCATGGGGGCTTCGAGGGCACCGGCTCGGGCCACAGCTTGTACAGGCTCCGACCGTGCCGATGGTGGGGCTCGATCCGAAGCACCCCGCCCCGCACTTCGTCCTAGGTATTCACCCCGAAGGGTTAACACCGACTTGCAGTCCTTCGTGTCATGGCTCCTATTATCGCCATGCACGCAGCAGAAAAAACTCTAGCGCCTGCTAGGCGCTCTCTCTTGAGGCTTCGGTGCTCCAGCCCTGAAGTTCTGCGCCTGCTGGAAATTGGCAGGTGCCTTCGGGACGGAATGTGCAATGCTTAGCACCTCTCTTTTTTTTCACTCTATTTTTTTTTGAACAAGGATGACCAGAGATGCAACCACAAAAATTGGCACCTACAACTGAGGTGGGATGTGGCTCACAAAAATTCAATCAAGTTCGCTGTCCGGCGAGCAAAAACTTTGTCCAATTTTTTTCTTTATCTTCCTGATTTTTTTTGGCGAGTTTGGTGAGGGCTAACCGGCTTAGGGTACCCAGCCAAATCGGGTCAGGAACACGCTCAAAAAATTTCAGATATTTCTGCCAAACGAGTGAAAAGTTATGCCTGTTTTACTGAAGGGGGGTCACAAAGAGCAGATGTGGAAAACAAATAGGGTTGCGGAAGGGGGGGTTTTTCGGTGGGGAATTTTTTCTGAGACACAATAACAACTACTACTCAAACGACACAGAGGGATGACTAAACCAGCAACAAGACTCGACCAAGAACACGAACTCAACAAAGTTAAAACTGAAATTAAAATCGCAAGGCACAAAGGGGTTCTCGGTGGGGAGTTTTTTTGGTGCGGTTTTCTGGACTCTGGGTAAAAACAAAAGTAGATCGAAATTACCTAACGGGAAATCTGAGCTCTGATACCAACTGATGGGGGAGTGGTCCCGATCTTCCGCTAGGTAAGGGATAAACTTGGGTTGGTGGAGAATCTCGACGTTGGCGATCCAAGGCTCCGGTCCGGTGGATCAAAACCTTGCAATCGTTACACCACTGTCTCCGTTGGTTATCAACCACGCAGAACGCGATTGACCTCGCCACGAAGGCTAATTCCTGCAAGCGAACCCAAGAACACAAGCAAGAACAGGAAGGATACAAATCGAATGCCAAATCACAGACAAACGAAGATAAGGTGAGGTTTCACAAACGCCAATGCAGCAGCCAATCGGTCCGGTGCAAGAGGCGGGATCTAAACACAACAGTGTAGATGCAACAAAGCAAAACCTAACCCTAGAGGTGGCTGGCATGAGAATATATAGGGCGGCGGCCTGTGGAAGGTGAACAGACTTGGGCTGTGGGCTAGAAGACGTACAGACTCAGATTGTGGCCAACACGGCCCAGTTCTGTCACGCAGGACTGTTTTAAATACACAGGACGACTCGAGACTCCAAATGAGGTGAAACCAACGGCAAACGATCCGTCTTCTCCTTAGCTTTCCAAAAAGTCCAAGAACGCGCCAATCGGACTTCGTATGAGGAAGTTATGACCATTTTGGTGAATGGTGGTCGATGTAGTCCGAACCAGCGAATTCTTGACTTCAAATCATCCGTGCGGCTCCGTCTTCAACTCCAACTCTTCTATTCCATCTCCCATGTTCCTAAGCAACAAAATATCACTAGAATTCAGTAGCATCCCGTCCAAACAAATATTAACATAGTTGCTAAGGAAAGAATTAACCTCATGGTTCAAACGACGGGCACGGGCGCGTGTGATTGGTCCTTGTAGTTGAATTGTAGGTGGAGGCTCCATGTGTGTATCATGTGTAGTGATGTCCTCATCAGTAGGGGAGCGGAGGCTTTGGGCTCCCTTTTGACTTCTCGGAGGGTGGGCGATGGTGCTTCAGATCGCCGAAGACAGCCTTCCTCCGCCTTGGCATACTGTTCGAAGTATGACATTAGTTGCGCCACAGACGTCACCGGCATCCGATGGAGTTTGCTGAGAAGGTCAGGGTTCAGCACCCCTTCACGGGCAGCGTCGACTACCGAAGAGGTAGACAGACCCTTAATCTGTGATTTGGTGTGGGCGAAGCGCGTGAAGTATTCCCGGAGTGTTTCTCCCACCCGCTGCTTCACCTGGAACAAACTTCTTGTGGACATCGGGGCCACAAAGGTGCCTTGGAAGTTGCTCACAAATTTCTTCTTCAGCTGCTCCCAGGAACTGATCGATCCTGGCTTCAAGGACAAGAACCAGCGAAGTGCCACACCTTCGAGGCGAGGGGGAAGCATTTAGCCATAGTGCTCCGCACCCCTCCACTTGCTTCTATCGCCAGGGCGTATGAGCGGGCAAACTCTCCGGGATCCGACCCCCCGGAGTACTTGTGCAACTTCGAGGCCTTGAATCTGGGGTCGAAATGCACTCTTTGCAAGTCCGAATGTAACGGAGACTCGTCATCGAAAGATGCATTCTCGGCCTCCTCCGGGACTTGGATAACTTCTGGGAGATTGCGGGTACCACCTTCTTGAGGCCCTTCTGGAGTTTCGGTGGAAGCTTGAGTGCGGAGGCGATCGGCGGCCTCTTGCCTCCACCTGGATACTTCCTCCTGAAGCCTGGCTAGTTGCGTAGCCTCGGTTTCGGGAGGGCCTTCGTCTTCGTCGGAGGGCACCTCCGGGTCTCGGGAGCTGACGTAGTCGGTCTGAAGCACCGTAGGAGGAGCTAGGGGGCCCCGGGGTACTCGACGCCTAGCAGCCTCGGTGGGAATCGTCGGAGTAGCCGAGGGTCCGGCTCCTGTGGTCCTAGGGGACCTTCGGAGGGGACTCGAAGCCTGACTCCGCTTCGGAGGCATAGCTAGCCGCGAAGAGGTCTTGGAGACGGAGAACTTCAAACGACTCGAGGGGTCGAGTGAAGGCCTTCGGGCTGCACTAAGAAGCCCTTAATCGAAGGGTGCCCGGAATCTTGAGACTCCAAGGCTCCCTCCGTAAGTGCTCTTCGAAGTACAGTCAGCAGTAGAGAACAAGCTTTTAGAACTTGGTTCCCCATGGACGGCGCCAACTGTTGGCGCAAATGTTACGCCAACAGGTTCTCTGATAGCAAGAACGCACAAACAAGGAGTTTGCGTTTTAGGACTACCTCGAGCCTCCGAATTGGATAATAACTCGAGTGGTCCGAATGAGTGTAATAAATGACTTGTTCTGGATCCCCTTTTACAAGGTACAAAGGGGGGTATTTATAGGGGGAAAAGCATAAGGAAAAGACCTATTTACCCCTAGATTACAACCGACATAGTGGAAACTATCCGGTACCATAAACAAGGTTGTTGGGGGAAAATATCTCATCTTCAGGGTTATTGCCGAAGCCACATAAAGGCAGTCAGCAGGTTCGAAGGTTCCCAGAAGATCATCTTCGAAGATACTCGGAACCCGGTTCGAAGCACGAAGATAGGCCTTGGTTCGAAGTACATCTTCGAACTAAAGCTTTCCAAGATCTTTTCTGCCAGCTAAGATGGAAGACTTATCTTCTTTCTCATTAGATTAGTCTTTTACCATTCTAGCCCTATTAAGGGAACCGAATAGTTTCCACTATGACGGTTGTAATAGAGGGGTAAATAGGTCTTTTCCTTAATGTTTGGGCCTATAAATACCCCCCATTTCACCCTGTAATAGGGACCGAATACAAGTTATTCAATACACACTTTCGAACTATTCTAAGTTATTATCCTTTCGGAGGCTTAGAACAGTTTGCTTCACAAACACTTCGTTTGTTAGTTTCTTTTCTACAGAAACCTGTTAGTGTAATCTTTTACGCCAACAGTTGGCGCCGTCCGTGGGGAACCTAGTCCGAAAAACTTCGTTCTCTACCAACTTTTTACATCATGCCTCCTAAGCGGAGCGCACCTCGCAATCCCACTCGGAGGTCCTCTCGGATCTCCGGAGAGATACCCTTCGACACAGTTGAAGTCGGAGGGTCTTCGGCTTTCCCTCCGCAAACTCCGGAAGGGGCTTCTATTCCTCGGACATACGAAGCTTCTCCGCCAACCCCTTCCATACTCCGACAACCCGGAGTCCCTTCTCCACCCTCCATTCTGATTCGAACTGATCCTGGCAGTTCTCAAGACCCGGAAGGTCCTTCCGGAGGAGATGAAGATAGCCTTGGAGATATGGCCACTCAAATGGCCAACCTTCAAGCTGAGGTAGCAAGATGGCGACAAGAAGCTGCGAACAGGCTTCGCTCTCAAGCCATCCCAACTATCCCAGAAGTGCCCGAAGATGATGATATTGATTATCCCGAAGCCCCGGAGAACGCTTCCTACGACAATGAATCTCCGTTGCATCCTGAGCTGCAGAAGGTTCGCTTTGATCCAAAGTTTAAAACTTCGAAGCTCTGCAAGTATGCCGGAGATGAAGATCCCGGAGAGTTCGCGCGTTCTTATGCCCTAGCGATTGAAGCTAGCGGCGGAGTCAGAGACACTATGGTGAAGTGCTTCCCGTTAGCTCTTCAAGGAGTGGCGTTGAGATGGTTCTGGTCTTTAAAGCCAGGATCAATCAATTCGTGGTCACAGTTGAAGAGGAAGTTTATAAGTAACTTTCAGGGCACCTTCGTGCCTCCTATGTCAACAGGAAGCCTTTTCCAGGTGAAACAGCTCCCCGGAGAAACATTGAGGCAGTACTTCAAGCGCTTCGCTCATACGAAGTCGCAAATTCGGGGGCTGTCCACATCCTCAGTAGTTGATGCGGCTCGGGAAGGCGTCAGTCATCAAGGCCTTCTGGATAAACTGCATCGGAAGAGCATCTCCTCAGTCTCACAGTTGATGTCATATTTCGAGGAGTATGTGAGGTCAGAAGAAGGTTGGCTTCGGAGGACTGCTGCTACTTCGACAGTATTGCAAGAAGTTAAAGCAGAAGTGAAAACTTCGGCACAGCCGCAGGAACCAGTCTTCGAAGTGCAACATGATCGAAGAAGAGGGCAAAAGCACCCTCGCTCTGAAGTCTTGAATATTGCACCCCCACAGAAGTTTGTACCAAGAGCTCCACAGTCTACGGGGAACAAGGCCAGCGGCTGGAGGCCGCCAGGGAAAACGGCTGGCAAGGGCCAGACCCTTTTTTGCTGTATTCATGGAGAAAATCGAAGCCATGCAACTGAAACTTGCAAGGCTATCCTTACCCTAAGGGGGGAGTACTTGGAGAGAACTTCGGGTCGAGGCAGTACCGACCGAAGTCCAGCAACAACGCGCCCTGAGCCGGTCCAGGCTGTGGCGCGAATAGAAAATTTCGATGCTGCAAGGCACCTTCCGGTGGCCAATGTTATGCCACCTCCGAAGCAAGAGGAAGGGCAAGATAGAGGAAAAAGAGTAGTTCTCCCTATCTCCGGAGGAGGTACCCTCGGAAGCATGTCCAAGAGACAGCGAAGAGAGTACGTTCGGGAAGTAGGTCATATTGGGACTTCGTCATCTGCAGCTGCAATGCCGGAGTGGTCTCATGTTCCGATATCTTTCTCTGCGGAGGATGCAGCTGGTATTAAGTTCCCGCACGCAGATCCATTGGTTATCACTGCTGATATTGCAGGGACTGAAGTCCGAAGGGTGCTAATTGACGGAGGTAGTTCGGCAGATATCATTTTTGTGCAAGCCTTCGATCAGTTATGCATTTCCAGGAAGCATCTCCTCCCAGCGGCTCGTCCTCTGCAAGGCTTCGCAGGACCTCCGCTTGATGCACTTGGCCAGATAGGCCTGGAAGTTACCTTCGGAGAAGGTTTATTAGCCCGAACTGAAGAAGTTATCTTTGATGTGGTAGATGCCTCGTATGCTTATAATGTCATTTTCGGACGGGGCATGTTGAATCAGTTCGGAGCTGTGGCGCATCACAACTACTTGTGCATGAAGATGCCCACACAAGCAGGAGTCCTAACAATCTTCGGAGATCAAGCCATTGCTCGGAGGGCAGAATATGGTCATGGTCCCCCTCTTGATCCGAGGCAAGTAAACAGTGTGCAGGATAATGAAGAAATTTTTTCAGCCTCCTCCGAAGCTTCGAAGAAGTGTTTTCCGAGACCAAGTCCCGAAGGAGAGATTGCAACGAAGGTCATTGTTAAAGATGGTAAAGAATACACTTTTCAATTTGGTAAAGATTTACCTCCTGAAGTTGCAACCTCCTTGGAAAAGGTCGTGGAAGAAAATTTGGATGTCTTCGCCTGGTCTGATGAAGATATCACTGGAGTCGATCGGGATATCATTGAACACAATTTACTTGTAAACCCGAAGGCCCGGCCTGTTTGACAAGGACTCCGGAAGATGTCCGCAGAGAGAGCTGCTCTAGCTAAGGACGAAGTTGAAAAACTGTTGAAGGCTGGGATTATCAGAGAAGTGGCTCACACAGAATGGTTAGCCAACCCAGTCTTCGTCAGGAAGAAGTCTTCCGGGAAGTGGCGCATGTGCATCGATTTCACATCCTTGAATAAAGCGTGCCCACGTGACCCCTACCCCATGCCCCGAATTGATCAATTGGTTGACTCCACTGCAGGTTCGGAGTTATTAAGCTTCCTTGACGCGTATTCTGGTTATCATCAAATATGGTTGAAGCGCGAAGATGAAATCAAGACAAGCTTTGTAACTCCTTCGGGAGTCTTCTGCTATGTAAGAATGCCCTTTGGCCTAAGAAATGCCGGGGCTACTTTTCCAAGATTAGTTGCTAAGGCTTTAGGTCATCAACTAGGTCGCAATGTGGAGGCCTATATGGATGATATTGTAATAAAGAGTGCTTTAAAGCACCAACATAGCCTAGACTTAGCAGAAACATTCAATAGCCTTCGGGCATGTGGCATCCGTCTTAACCCCGAAAAATGTATATTCGGAGCTAAGGCTGGAAAGTTGTTAGGGTATTTAGTTTCAAGCAGGGGAATTGAAGCTAGCCCTACTCAAATAACTGCGCTGCAGAAGATGGCTCCTCCGGAGAATTTAAAGCAAGTGCAAAAGCTGACTGGACGTCTGGCCGCACTTAGCAGGTTTTTATCAAGGTCTGCGGAGAGGAGCTTGCCAATATTCAAAGCTTTGAAAGGGTCCGAAGATTTTGCATGGACACCGGAGTGTCAGAAAAGCTTCGAAGATATTAAAGATTATCTCAGCAATCTTGCTACACTCACGGTGCCTATTGCGGACGAAACCCTACTCCTGTACCTTGCAGCTACAGGTTCAGCTGTCAGCGCAGTCCTTGTCAGAGAAGTGGATTTCAATGGGAAGTTGGTCCAAAATCCTGTCTATTTTGTATCCGAAGCATTGTCAGGAGCGAAGACAAGATATTCCGAACTTGAGAAGTTCGTTTATGCTCTGATAATGGCTTCGAGGAAGCTAAGACATTATTTTTTGGCTCACAATGTAATTGTACCAACTTCGTATCCCTTAGGAGATATGCTCCGAAGCAAAGATTCCACTGGAAGGATTGGAAAGTGGGCAGTCGAGCTAGCACCTTTCGGCATATCTTTCTTGGCAAGGACAGCTATCAAATCCCAAGTCCTAGCAGACTTCGTAGCAGAGTGGACTCCACCTGCGAATTTGACTCCGGAGAAATCAAATGACGGAGTTTGGACTGTTTACTCCGATGGGGCTTTCCAAGCATCCGGAGCAGGCATTGGGGCAGTGTTGATTTCACCGTCAGGGCAAAGAGCAATGTACTCCGCAAGACTCAACTTTAAGTCTACCAATAATATAGCGGAGTATGAAGGGATTTTATTGGGACTCCGGAAAGCACGTGCTCTAGGGGCTACAAGAATAATTATAAAGACAGATTCTCAGATAGTAGCAGGGCACGTAGACAAAAGTTTTCAAGTTCGGCATCCACAGCTTGCCAAGTACTTAGAAGAAATTCGCAAGATCGAAGCACACTTCAAGGGTATTTCCATTCGGAGTATACCAAGAGCTGAAAACGTGCAAGCGGACATTTTAGCGAAGGCTGCAGCCGGAGCTGTGGATGTGCCTGAAGAAGCTTTCTATGAGGAGCTCAATATACCTTCGGTGCCACAAATTGCCTCTGCAGAGATTCTTTGCATTCCTAGTGCAGATTGGAAAGATTCGATCATAGAACTCTTGCAAGGAGGAACAAATTTGTCCGAAGAGCCCCAGTTGTCAAGATTAAAGCTCATAGCAAGAAACTATCAGTTAATCAACGGTATATTATACAAGGCCGGAGTATGTTCCCCTCTACTCCGATGTATATCTCAAGCCGAAGGCCAAGAAATTCTTCGAGAAATTCACGAAGGCCTTTGTGGAAGCCATTTAGCCCCTAGAGCTCTGGCAGGAAAAACACTTCGCTAGGGGCTTTATTGGCCCACAATAACAGCTGATGCGGAGAGCTTGGTCCGCACTTGTCAAGGATGCCAGTGGATGGGTCGACGGAGTCATCGCCCACCAACAGCTCTTCAAGTCATCGCTCCGGTATGGCCTATGGCCAGATGGGGTATGGATCTAATTGGTCCCTTTCCGTTAGCAAAGGGAAATTTGAATTTCGCAGTGGTAGCTATTGAATATTTTTCAAAGTGGGTGGAAGCAGAGCCCTTAACAGCTATCACTTCGAACAATGTACAGAAATTCTTCTGGAAGAACATTATTTGCCGGTTCGGAGTGCCTAGATATCTCACAGTTGATAATGGAACACAGTTTGACGCAGAACCCTTCAGGAAGTTTTGCGAAGACCTAGGCATTCAGCTATGTTTTGCTGCAGTGAGACATCCTCAGTCGAATGGAGCCGTAGAGCGAGCCAATGGAAATATTTTATCAGGGCTAAATCGAAGAATAGTAGGATTATCAAAGGGACTGTGGACCGAAGAGCTTCCGAAGATTCTGTGGTCCATTCGGACTACGCAAACAAGGTCCACAGGTTTTACTCCGTTCAGACTACTATTCGGAGATGAAGCTATGACGCCAACAGAGCTCAAAGGGGGATCATTTCGCAGCACCGAACCGGACATTGAAGAAGAAAGGCAAGCTTCGTTAGATTTGTCAGAAGAAACAAGACTTCGGGCTGTAGCTAATTTATCAAAGTATCATCAGCAGACGAAGACTTGGTATGACCCGAAGGTTAAGCTCAGCGAGTTAAGGCCGGGTCATCTTGTTCTATGAAGCATTATAGCACCAGGGAAGTTAGGCAATAAATGGGAAGGTCCATATCTAATTGTCCGCTCAGGGCGCCCTGGTTCATTTAAATTAGCTAATTTAGAAGGTGAAGAGTTAGCACATACTTGGCATGCGGAGCACCTAAAGCGATACTTCGCATAAGGGCTCCTTGTAATTCGTTTGTAATCACCTCTAAATTAATAAAGCATATGACCCTGATAGTTGCCTTCCCCTCATAGACTTCCAGCTTCCGAGTGGACGCACTGGAACCGCGGGGTCGACCAAGAGGGAAGTGTCATTAAGCTGGGTTGTATTTTCGGACTTCGAACCCATAAAGTTCGAAGCCTCCGATGTGGAGGCTGACATAATCCGGAGCCCAGGCCACTGGCTTGTAGGCATCCGTAAAAGAGCCCAAAACCACACTCTACGGAGTTCAAGCCATTGGCTGGTAGACTTCCGTAAAAAGAGCCGAAGGTGGCCAAAACCTACGGAGTCCAAGCTGCAGCTTGGAGACTTCCGTAAAAAGAGCCGAAGATGGCCAAAATCTGCGAAGTCCAAGCCATTGGCTGGTAGACTTCTGCAAAAACAGCCGAAGGTGGCTAAATTATACGGAATCCAAGCCATTGGCTGGTAGACATCCGCAAAAAGAGTCCAAAGAGGCCATTGCAAAACTCCGAACCATTGGTTCGTCAGAGATCGCAAAGACAAGCCGAAGGTGGCTAAAGCAAAACAACATTTGAGCCATGAGCTTCGAATGTCTGTTAACATAAGTCCAAAGTGACAAATTTCTTAAGACACTAAAGTGTCCTGAAAGTTATCTCAATTGATTTCTTTCGTAAAACAAAGGTACTAAGTTACCATTCTTCTGACTGCAAAAAGTCGAAGACATTTCATAAGATTTCAAAAGATCTTTAAATGACAGAGGTGCTCCGCACCCCCAAAAAATTGTACTCCGAAGTTTTTTCTTTGCGCGTAACCATCTTTGAATACATTTCGAAGTTGCTTATACCCAAAGAGGGGCTAGTAAATATGGAGACAATTTTAAATCGGCATTCACTATTAAAATCAACGTGTTTACAGATTACACTATGAAAAATTGGTATCTATACCAAGAAGGAATCGGAGACTTCTTCGGTCCCGAGAGCTAGGGGTGGAATGACTAGTTCCAACATCAGAAGTTCTAAGAACTTTACGTTTAACTCTCTTCCTCCCCTTCGAAGCTCTAAAATCCTTCTGCTCTTGTTGAAGCTCGGCCCAAGTTCGAAGCCGCTCGGGGCTTCTTTCCCAGCTTCTAAGATCTTCAGATCTTTTATTTCGAGCTTCACCTTCGTCTTCAGACCAATTAGTGTCTTCAGAAGACGAGGTGTTTGCGTCAACTTCTTTATCTTCCTCTTTAATATAAGACAATACGTCTTTGATTACTTCGGGCGCAATTACGCCGGAGTCATCTCGAGGAATAAGAAATCGAGGACGCTTATAACTCTTTAGAAGTTCGAAGGTTTTCCACAATGAGCGAAGTTCGTTGTTGAGCTCTAACACTTCGATATCTTCCATAAGAGGCAAAGCCTAAAAATATAACAAACAAGACTTTCATTGATAAATGTTTACAAGCATGAGCTTTACATAATCAAAAAATCCTAAATAATTCCTAAACCTGCGGGTTCGGAGGAGGCTGACTGCTCGAAGCTTGACTCCGAACTTGCTTCTGACGTTGGCCTTCATCGATCCAAGCTTTGATCGCAGAACGACCTTCGGCTCTCCATGAGGTTTGAAAGGCTCGCCAGGCGGCAGTCACGCCTTCGGAAGGATTCAAAAGCCGCTCGTCGTCGAAGGTAATGGAACCCTCTGCGCTCGGAGTGATTGTTCGGCCCAAATCCTCGTAGTAACGAAGTAATCCGAGGGCAGACACTTGTCCGGAGAGTTCTCCATAACGCATGCCTGTCGTCTTCATTTGCTTCGCTGCTCCTTGGATCCTCTTTAACCGGCGCAGCAGAGTCACATTGTCATCCGAAGGAAGTGATCCAGTAGTACCGAAGTACTCCAGAACACCTAGCATCTGTTCGATGACCTCCGTAGCCACCTTCTCCGACTTGAGCTTTTCTTCAATTAGTGCATCCTTGCTCGAAGTCGTTTCTGCCAAAACTCCGGAAATCCTAGCATTCTCCGTAATTAGATCTTTCTTCTGGTTTAGGAGTTGGCTAGTTTCCTCTTGGAGCCTTATAAGTTCGGACCCAGCACTAGCATGCTCCAGCCGCATCTTTTCAATTTCAGCCCGAAGCACAATTCTTTCTGCTTCGAACTCTTTATTAACAGCCTCCAAGCCCTGTCTGGCCCTACGCTCCGCCGAAATCACATTATCCATTTGAAGTACTCTAGCTTCGGAGAAAGATAAGTTGCGTTTAAGAGCTTCATTTTCTTCCCGAAGCTGAGCAATTTCATTTTCGTTCGATAAAGCTGCAGCGCGGGACAAGACCGCTTGCTAAGAAGAGAAAAAATTGAAGTAAGAAATTATTCATTTATAATTTGCTGCTGGTTCGAAGATGTACTTCGAACCCAATATAATTCGCTAAAAGATATCAGTTCGAAGGTGCTCCGTACCTGGTAGGCTGCTCGTTCTAAAGCAACGTTGAGCTCCGAATTCTTCGCCTTGCTTAATTTTGCTACCAGCTCTGTCTCCCCAACTTCCCGACTCACTCGACCTAAAGGTTTGAGCAAAGTCTGAAGTCCTCTTCTTTGCTCCAAAAAAAGAGTTAAAAGAGGGAGCAGAGCCAAAGCCTTTTGGTCTTCCCTGTTTGGCAAAGCTCCGGAGTGTTCTCCTGAGGTCCTTGGAACTTCCGAAGATGGCCCCCCCTCAGTTGATTCACTTTCATCTGTTGATTCAGATGAAGTTGATCCTTGAGTAGGGAGAGGCTCTATGTGCCTTTTACCCCTTCCAGGCCCCTGTTGAGTAATCTCCGGGTGTGGCTCCGAAGTTGTCGAAGGCCTTTGAATTGTGTCTTCGTGATGTACTTCTACAGCAGGAGGCTCTGCAAAAACAAAATATTATACATTGTATAATTTTGCAAAAAATGATAAAGAATTATGCGAAATTTACCTTCGACATTCTGCGGGAGATCGAGCACTGGACTGCTCGGAGGATCGAAGGTGAAGTCATCATCTGAATCCACAGTTAAATTTTCTGCTGTCGGAGCATCTCCGTGAGCAGTCCTTTCCTCCACAACTGAAGTTGCAGGAACTTCGACTTCATCTTCACCCATAGGGGCTTCGATTTGCTCCTCTTGAGTATCCGGAGCTCTTACTTCTTCAATGTTAGCTTGGGGCTCCGGTATACCTGCAGTATCTTCAATGTGAATATTTCGTTGAGCTGCATCTTCATCAATCAATCTCGCTAATAATATACCTTCATCTTCTTTAGAACCAGAGATCGAGGTTCTTGAGCTCGAAGGCGCAGGATTCGAAGGTGCGAGATTTTTTGGCTTCCGAGCCACCTTCTTCACCGGGGTCCTTGCGGAGCTTGAAGCTCCGGCTTCAGCCATTCTTTTCTTGGGTCCTTTCTCCAGAGGCACCCAGTCCATCAGAGGGGGCGGAGTTAACTCCAACATTCCCCATACTCTGTTAAACCTTTCCCAACTCCCGACCAATTTAATTCGCCATTCTTTTTCAGTCGGAGTTGGGGCACCCAAAATCTTCTCCGAAGCCCTTACAATTTGCTCTGAAGTAATAGGGGCTGAAGAAGCTAAAAAATAATTCAAGTTTGTCTTTCTTCGAAGTAAATATGTACAATACATGTTGGTTTCGAAGTTACCTGCAGGGCTCGAAGTAAAATTGATCTTGCGAAGACCGCCTTCCGAGTCATCCTCGAAGACGATAGGCCAGTTGGCCATCAGCGGAGGAATTTGCAGTCCGAGGAATTCTTCGGCTAAGTCCCGCATGCTTAACCTTCGGCTAATTTTCTGAAGCAGGTTAAGACGAGCTTCGAGCTGGCCTTCGTCAGGCTGCACTAAGGCTTCTTTCCAGAATTGAATTTCTTTAAGGGGCCCAGCCAGAGGACTGCTCGCTCCAACTTCGGCATAGAACCACCTCAGGACCCAATCAGTGTACCATCTAGCATTGATGGCCTTGGCAGGAAACTGAAGGGCATATTCGTCTCAAAGCCTAAAGTTGATAGAGCCGAAGGATACTACCACTTTTTCACCTCCGGAGCCTACGAAGGTCTTCGGCTGGCAAGTTGCTCTATGAAGTGCAGCGAAGATTTCTGCCCTCCCTTCACAACCTTCGGCTCTCAGCGCCCATTCAAAGATAGCTAACCTAGCTACTGCATTCGGAGATAATTGAGGGAGGGTTACATGAAACAGATCCAATACCTCCGCCAGGAAGTCTACAGCAGGAAGGCCCAAGCCAGCTTCGAAGAAAGCTTCGAATACTACTACTTCTCCAGGTCTTGGTGATGGAATCGATTCTTTGCCCGGCTTCTGAATCATAACTCCATTACTAATTTTTCCCCCCTGCTGTGATTGCCAAAGACTCTCTCTTGCAGGTAGAAGGCCCCAATTCAAAAGATTGATCCAAATACTTGGTCGATGGCGGGCACAGACCTTGGTCATCGGCGATTTGGGGATTTCTCCCCCCTGCCGCCATGGATGTCGCCGCCTGCATCGGAGGTGCCGCCGCCAACGCTGCCGCCACTGCCGCTGCGGCCGCCTGTTGCCGAGCCAAGGCCGAAGGAGGTGCAGATCCCTTAGTCTACACCATCGTGATCGCCGGATTGCTCTGAGGAAATGGAGGCTAGGGCTCAAGAACTCAAAGGGCTCAAAAGTTTTTGATTGCTAGAATGCGGTGAAAAGGTAACCGGGTAATTTCTAGGCCTTCTATTTATAGCCTAGACTTCACTTTCTTACCGTTAATCCATGTCGTTTCGCATTCCTGCCGTTACTTCTTTTACGAAATTAACGCTTGCTATAGTTTCCGTTGGAAACAGAAACTAACGGCTATTTCTTCTAAGTCTGAAAAAACTTTCGAACTTCCTAAGTCAGTTCTAAGATAGTTCGAAAAGCAATTACCTTAAGACTGATTCGGAGTTCATATCTTCGTGCATTTCGGAGATAAAATAAAAACCAATAACCCCTATGATTGGTTATTTTTTCCTTTCGTATACTGCTCTCCTAATGTTACAGGTCAACAGAGAAGCGTATTCGAGGGGCTACTGTTGGGGGAAAATATCTCATATTCAGGGTTATTGCCGAAGCCACATAAAGGCAGTCAGCAAGTTCGAAGGTTCCCAGAAGATCATCTTCGAAGATACTCGGAACCCGGTTCGAAGCACGAAGATAGGCCTTGGTTCGAAGTACATCTTCGAACTAAAGCTTTCCAAGATCTTTTCTGCCAGCTAAGATGGAAGACTTATCTTCTTTCTCATTAGATTAGTCTTTTACCATTCTAGCCCTATTAAGGGAACCGAATAGTTTCCACTATGACGGTTGTAATAGAGGGGTAAATAGGTCTTTTCCTTAATGTTTGGGCCTATAAATACCCCCCATTTCACCCTGTAATAGGGACCGAATACAAGTTATTCAATACACACTTTCGAACTATTCTAAGTTATTATCCTTTCGGAGGCTTAGAACAGTTTGCTTCACAAACACTTCGTTTGTTAGTTTCTTTTCTACAGAAACCTGTTAGCGTAATCTTTTACGCCAACAAAGGTTATATAAGGTAAAATACTACAAGGTAGATGGATAAGGTGGACATCCAATCAATCATGTCCTTCGGCTTCGAGGCCTCCATCTCCCATTCGGAGGGTGCTCCAGGGCTTCACACCGCTGCACCCTTCGGCGTGGCGACTGATACTTCGAACAACTGCTCACTAGCTTCGGGGTTCCCTTCAGCCTTTGAAGGAGTAATCTTTAAGCCCGGGAAATGGAGTAATTTCCCCCAACAGCGACGACGTGAGATCGATTTCTTTCGCCACGGGAAGCCACAATGCGCGGAGAAGTCAACGATGAGATGCAGGTTAGTTGTTTTATCTCCTAATTTTTATTTAGATTAAATCTGGTAGTTTATTCGTAGTTAATTTTATCTGCTAAATTTTATTAGTATTAGCATATTATTTATTTAAATTTTAATCTGCGCGTATAAAAAGAAAAAAATTATTATTAGTCGTAGTAATATTTTAGGTTTATTTCTGAAATAACTTTAGTATGATCCAAATTTTATTCTTTTGATTAGTATTTTATTTCTAGACTACAATATAAATATTTTGTGGTATATCTAGGTGTTTTTATTTACTGCGATATTTTTATTTAGTTTATCGTTAATATCATTTTAATTAGGCCACTTTAATTCCTGCAATTTGCTTGGCTAATATATAAGTTCTTTTGGGTGTTGTGATTAGGATATAGTTTAGTAAGAAATTTTTAGGCGCCCATTCACCCCCCTTCTGGTCGCTACTTTCGGTCCTACAACCGGCCATTGCTAGACAACTGAAAAAGGAGTGGTCGGACCGGCCATAGTAGGCCAGTCAGACTAGGATGGTGAAGGCGGCTTGATCGGCCCTAAGGCTACAGTCAGACTGGCAGGTATCTCCTCATTCATCTTCTGCGGTTCGCCTCCATTCTACTCAGGTGGGGTCCCCTCGGGGATTTGGACATCTTGGGAACCCACCATGACGATGATGGCATCAGAACTCTGATCTGGTCATCCCCGTGGCACGACGGACAATCGATTGAAGACGTCACCTCCCGCTGTGCTAATCTATCCTTGCATGTTATGGATCTCGAGTGGCACAAAAGGAGCACCCGTGAAGAAGTACGAGAATGGGTAACCATCGGGCAGAAATTGACATGGGGACAACAGCACCATCGGAAACTGGTACGAAGGTGGAGGCATCGGTGGCTCTAGTTGTCTCGCCCACCATGGGCCGAACTCATTCCTTCACGGAGGATTCAGCCTCGCTGAAGGTCCTATCCAAGTGCTGGCCTTCTCGACCCTCTTATTGTGCTTCTAGAGAAGCATCTCATACATCACCTTCAGCTTCTTGTGCGTCCGGACCAAAGATGTCATGTTGGTGTTCACTTTCTATACTTCTACCTCACGATTCTTCGATACGAGCATCGGCGGGCAAGGCTCTCCAACTACGATTGCTTTCCCCTTGGCCGATTCGGCCTGATCAGGCCGGATCAGCACGTTCTTCCCATCGAGGTCGATGGTGTTCATGGGGAAGGGGTCCTGGTCGAGCTTCATATTGGGACTAGTGTCCAAATTCAATCATCCTTCCTCTATGGTCGATTGAACCTATCGACAAAAAACATTGCAATCATTAGTAGAATGATAATGCGAAACATGCCACTTATAGTAAGCGTGTTTTCTTCAAATCGTCGGCAGTGGGAATTAATGACCCTTTGGCAACCTGAGGAGTTTGTTCTTCAACAAAAAATCAAATATCTTGCTAGACCAGGTCCACTCCACATTGTACATATCGGTAGAGTCATCCTCACTTTCCGATGATTCCTCATCGGAGTTCTCCATGACGTGTACCTTGGCCTTAGTCTTGCTAAATGTCTTAGTGAAATTTTTTATTTTTGGCTCGACCTCCTGCTGCAAAACTTAACTAACCTCTAAGAAGTTCTAGCCCTCTAGCTTCTCCTTAAGATCGGAATGCAAACCATTAAACACTAAGTCGGCCAAATTCCTCTTAGTAAAATTCAAGCTAAAACATCGGTTTCTAGTGTCTCTAAATCGCCTGATGTACTCGGAGACACTCTCGTTATATTTTTGCTTAATCGATGTCAGGTACGTGAGTCTAAGTTCCATTTCTCCAGTATAAAAGTAATCGTGGAACTTCTGCTCTAACTGGGCCTAAGTCTCGAGGGAGTTCGGCGGCAGCACCGAAAACCAAGTGAAAGAAGTGTTGGATAGTGACAAAGAGAATAGGCTAAGTTTAAAGGCGTCCGACCCACTAGCTTCACCACACTGCGCTTGAAACTAACCTATGTGCTCCCATGTGGTTTTGTTACCCTCGCCGTCGAACTTGGTGAACTCATGAACCCTAAAACCATGAGGATATGGGATTGTATCAAAATGGTCCAGGTTCGGCTTGTGCTAAACCCTAGTCTGATCTCGGGCTGTGAAACCCATGCACTCTCTAAAAAGCGTGCAGATACGCTCATCTATGTCATCCCCACCTCTCTCTTGTGTGCGCCTCTCGTGCATGAGCACGACACGTCGTGGTATACCAGTGTGTCAGCCATACGGTTCCCCTCGATTGCCCTCCTCTCGCAGTGGCTCAGGATATGCAACATTATCTAGCCTATGCGGGTGTGTGGGAGCAGGAGGTGTAGGCAGCATGGGTAGAGGTAGCACGGGTGCTGGCAGAGGCAGCGCATAAAATACAACGAGTGCGGTCTGATCGACCATAGGGCTGTTGAGAAACCAAGGGTGGTTTCGGTCTAGTTGATGAGTGATTGACAATGTTGAGCGACTGAGAGAGAATGGTCGAGAGGTTGTGGAGTGCATCGAGGGTATCGATGTGGAGTAAAGGTGTGGTTGTCGAGGGTTTCGACAGGGCGTCGCGTTCTTGTTTTGGCTTGTCTTGTTTGTGCGGGGTGGAGATGCTAACAGACTGTCGATGGCAGGTGATCGAGGGTCGAGCGGGGAGCTTGATGCCGAGGATCAAGGAGGCCGGGCGAAGTTTGGGTAGATCTCAAGAGTGCACAAAGAGATGGAGCGAGTCTCGGATGGACGGCTGACGGACGGACAACTGCCTGCGACGGCGTGTCGACCGTGTTTGCGAGAGGGAGGCTAGGACAAGCATTCGCGCGGCTCGAGGGGATCGAGAGTGGAAGTGGCTTGCTGGCACTCAGAGTCGCGGAGCGGTGTGACGAGTCGAGGAGCTGAAAAGGCTTTGTCGGTTTTTGCTGAAAACCGTCGAAACATTTTCTGTTTTTACTGTTTCAATAAAATAGTATCGAAATGTTAGTTTAAAATTTTAGTGTCATGGTGTGTACTTTTTATTGTATTTTTGGAATGTATATTCTGAAAATATATTAAAAAGGTGTCAAGTGTAATTTTTCTTTTTAGAATAGGGTATTTTCAATTTTCAGTTTTCAGTTTTGTAATTAGGATTAGTCTAGGGGCTGATTGTATATTTGCCTTCTAGAACATTTGGAGTTGGTGGATATAAATATCCCCTCTTCCTTGGCCGGATGCTTTGAGCAAATCAACCAGAACATTCCTTTCAACCGAATTGGCCAAGCTTTAGAATACAAATCAAATTTGCCTTTTGCTTTGCTGTGCTGTTCAACCGAGAAAGTTCTATCCTGCGCTGGATTCTATACAGTGTCCTGCTGCTTTGCCAGATTTCCTACAGCGGTGCCGAAAACTCCAGCCGACGCTATTCATCTTCACGCGCAGAAAAACATTGCTGCTTTGCTGATTGCGCTACAGTGCAGCTGCTATTGTTGCCGACAACTTGCAAATCTCCCTGTTCATCATCCGATTGTTGAAGCTTCACATAAATTTTTCAAGTGAGTTTTTCTCTTCAAAATTTCTGTAGTTTGTGTGATGATTTAGACTGCATATTCTGAGAATTACTGAACCTCTTTACTGCATCCTGTGATCATTCAAGTTTATATCTGTTGTAGCAATTGTGTTAGCTACAACATAGGTTTTGTATGTGTATATGATGTGTAAAATGAACCTCGAAGGGTTCTCTCAGAAGGAGAAAAGATTTATACTGGTTTGGACCTCCCCAAGGGGATAATAGCCCTACGTCCAGTTTGTAGTGGATTTGACATAGTATACCTTGGTGGAATCTAATGGATCCAGAGGCTCTCATGGCCATGGAGAAGCTGCCCTATTACAAGGGCTTGGCCCTGCTTTTATAGGCATGCAGGCCAAAGGAAAAGACCTAAATGCCCTTTACAAGTCATAGGCTTTATAGGGGCAAAAAGGGAAAAATGCTAGTCTACTATACAAAGTGCTTTACAGCTTTACAGACGTGTCAGATAAACGTCACTTCTTGACCAGCTAAACGACATACTAGGGGCAGAGGGGCCCCTGGTATGACTTTTATACTGTAGCGAAGTACAAATATTTTTTGGGTTCGGAGTAGCGGCCGGAGCTCTTCGGGCGAAGGCTGCAAGGAAGGCTTCGAAGGACACTCCAAAGTGGGCTTCGAAGTATACTCCGAACTGAACTCCGAACTGGGTTCTCGGAGACTTAGCTTCGAATCGGCTGAGGGTCCAGAGACTGGCTCTGGGGAGCTCCGAAAGGAGCTCGAAGGTTAACTGCGGAGATAGCCCAGAGGATAACCCCGAAGATAGCCTGAATACTTGATTTCTGGCAGACTTCAAAGGGGGCCTGGGGAGCTTCGATCCGAAGGGCTCCGAAAGGGGTCCGGAGGCTTGAACTGTGATGCTTGGAAATAACCCCGGCAGGCCGGAACCTGCTTCGACAGTGTCGGGCTCCGGGTCGAAGGCCAACGGAGGCTGACGTCATTTGGCCCCTATTTAAGGAAAAACTTATTCTCCCAACAATATCTAATTTGGAGATGGTTGTATGTATGAAATGTGGATGATCTGATGTTTAGTTTCCTGTGAAGTAAATTACATCCAGATGTTTCAATTCTTTTGAATTTACTGGTATGTTTCGGTTCAATTTGTTCTTCTTCAATGGATCATCTAGTTAAAACTTTCTGGATAGCTTTTGAGAGATGTTCTGTAGATAAACTGATGTATATATGCTGAATTGGTTAATATCCATTCAATCCATTGGTTGATTCAGTTCTGAGGTATCCCTCTCTATATCATCTCGAGTTTGGTTAGATTGAATGTTTCATGAATCGTGTTTAGCTCTTGATCTGTTGGTGCTTTCAATCATTGTTCTAAAGTCTAATATAAGTTTACTAGCTTGAACTAGTTGAAGTAGTTTTCCTTAGGAGTGGCTCTGGTTTGAGAGTTTTTCTCTTTAATCTGTATTGATCTTCAAAGAACAGGAATTATTGTGGTTCAGTTTTAAATTGGCTGAATCTTTTGAGTAGAGAATTAAGGGTACCAGCTGTTGTGTATGTCTTGTGTGACTGAATTGATACAGAAGTTGTAGTTCAAGATTGTAGCATCTGTTCAGAAATTTGTGGAGGTTTCAGTCTTGAAAGTTCAGTTTTGAATTCTTGCTGTAGCAAATTCCTGTTATCTGTTTTCAGTTTTATTTTGTGAAGGAAGGATTCTTGTCCTGGTTTCAAATGCTGAATGTTTCAAATCAGCACTGATTTGCAAATCACTCTTGTGGAGCAATCTTGGTTCAGGTTGTTCCATTGGTTCAAATTTGGTTCCTGATTCTCCTGAAACTAAGTGAAATCATGATCTGTTTTGTTGTGCTGGTTTATGAATAGTGCTGAATGCAAAATACTCTTGTAGCAATTGGTTATCTGTTCAGTCTACTATATTTGAGCTAGTTTGGCAATCTGATTTCAGGTTGTAAAATTAGTCCAATGTTGTTTACTGTTTTCAGATCAAAAGTGAGAATGTGTTCTGTTGTCGGATAAGGAATAGTGCTGGTTTAGTAGTTTCTTCAATTTTCTCTGAATTTGATTGATGAAGAGTTTTGATGTTTCATGAGCCTTAATGCAATTCATTTTCTAAATATGTTTTGAGATGATGTGAAACAGATGTTAGATGTTATACCGAAACTTGCAAAATTGAATCAGATGTTTACAAAGTCACTTTGCTGAATTTAGAGTGTACTGTTCATCATCTGAAAATTGATATTCTGAATTTGTATGTGCTGAATTAAAGTGTTTCTGAAATTGAAACTTGTAAATTGAATATCAATTGAACAAGTGTGTCTTGCTGAATTTACTTTTACTTTTCATCATCCGATAAACTTCAGGAGTTTACTCTGTTTGAGCTCAATCTGTGTACTGTTTGTATTGAGTTGTGTTTTTGGATTTTTAGAGGAGCGTTGGGTGATTTGATTAGGCCATCACTTTGAAAGAATGTGTCGAGGCGCTTATTCACCCTCCTCTAGTCTCCATTCTGATCCCATAGCCGGTCTGACCAAATGTGTAGGGGGCTATCGGACCGACCTAGTAGCCAGTCTGAATGACCGTTGTAACGTGTGTGGGTGCGCCGGAGTATGTGACTGGTGCCATGGGATGGCACACGCCGGTCTGACCGGGCTGGAGGCCAGTCGGACCGACGGTTGTCGGTGGCAGAACCTAGCACGCGTCGGTCTGACCGGCCAGAGGGCCGGTCTGACCGATAGGAAATGACGTCTCAACAATAGATGGTGAGGCCGGAGACGAGATAGTTTTCCTGGTACTCCCATCGGTTCTACTGTAGATGTGATGAATAGGGGGTACACTAGAAATCAGAGTCAGAGAGACGGCCTCTGAAAAGGTGAATATCTTAAACATCGCCTCCTCCTAGAGTCGACCTCGGGTCCTAGATGGTTCACAAAAGTAGCACTAACTGCCTAGTCTACAGTCGTGGTGATCTTTTGCTCGATGTCCGGGGGTATGCTTGACAAAGCCTGCACGAGTCTTCATGTAGCGTCTTAGCATGAGGGCATGCATCTCCTTCGTCTTGGCCTCGATCTCAGCCCTTTCCTCCTCGGAGATGTCATCGATGGTGGGGAGGATGCTCACTACACCATGACATCATTTTAACGACATAATTTAACATCAGTGAATCTGTCGGTAATACGTGGTAACAGACCATATGTCGGTAATACGCATAAATTGTGTCTAATAATTTGTCGGTAATGTATAATAATAGATCATCTGTCGGTAAATGTATCAATAGGTCTCGGTTTATCTGTCACTAAAAATATTTTCATTTAGGAGCGAAAAAATTATACAAGCGCGCCTATCAAAAATTGAAATGTGCTACTATGGTTGCTCACTGTGAAAACCCTACCCACATGTAATCACTGGAAGAGTGGGATTCCCGCCGGAGAGCGATTCCGTCACCTGGGTTCCGGAAGAGCTCGTCAGAGAAGAACGGGATCACAACTCCAAACACACACACACAGCAAGATCACGGGGCACAACAGCTTTTCTGTTATTCGACCATCCACTGTTCACCGTCCGACACATTTATACCACTCAGTCCCATTTACGTTTCCACTTACAAAAATACGCCTCCACTCAACACACACACATTACAGCTATCGGCTTTCATTTACTCTGTTCCCGCCATCGCCACGCCACCTGATGACACAACGTGAGTTGTGACATTTGCCCCCCTGAGCACCATCTCCACTCCAAATTGACGCCGCCGGAAACCGATTTTGCAACACCGAATAGTCCTCCCAGGTGGAGCATGCTTATGGCAGAGAACCCCAATGCACTCGTATCTGAACTAGAGCAGCATTGCCTTTCTTCACTAAGCGACAATCCAAAATTTCCAAAAGTACCAAGTCTTGCGTATCCAATTGGACCACCGTCGGCAATGTAGAGAACACCGGAACATGTGGTGGAACAAATGGCTTTAGCTGTGAAACATGAAAAACAGGGTGGATTAAAGAGTCAACCAGTAGCTGCAACTTATAAGCCACTTGCCCGATTTTTTCAATGATCTGAAAAGGACCAAAGTACTTAAAGGATATCTTGGGATAAGGACAGTTTGCCAATGTAGTCTGTGCATATGGCTGTAACTTTAGGAGCACCTGTTCACCCACTTGAAATGAGCGGAAAGAATGCTTTACATCTGCCTGCTGTTTCATCCTGGATTGAGCACGACGCAAGTGATACTGAAGCATATCAAAAAATAGCTTCCTGTCCTGTAACAACTGTTCAACATCTGGGACAACCACTGAACAAGGTGAAACAGCCGTCAAATCTGGTAAAAATGAGTAGCTTGGCTCCATTCCATATAAGACCTTGTATGGAGAGCATTGCAATGATGAATGAAAAGTAGTATTGTATCAAAATTGAGCTAAAGGAAGCCTTTGAATCCATTTGCGTGGAGTTGTTGATGTAGTGCAACGAAGATACATTTCAAGACATTGGTTCACCCATTCTGTTTGACCATCCGTTTGTGGATGGTAGGCTGTGGACAGATTCAAGGGCACCTTCAATCGTTCAAACAGAGCTTGCCAAAAGGTGCTGGTAAAGATTTTGTCTCGATCCGAGACTATGGACTTGGGAATACCATACAATGATACCACCCTGTCCAGAAAAACCTTAGCAACCTGTTGAGCTGAGAAAGGATGCTTCAATGGTAAAAATTGGGCAAACTTTGAATACCGATCAACTACTACCAAAATGCAACTATACCCTTCCGACAACGGCAAACCTTCAATAAAATCTATGGACAGGTCTTGCCAGGCTCCTTTAGGAATCAGCAACGGCTGTAATAATCTAGGAGGCTTACACAACTCATGCTTTGCATGTTGGCAGACATCACACTGAGCAATATACTCTTGTACAGACTTCTTAAGCCCCAACCAAGTAAAGTTCTTATGGATACGTTGATATGTTGGCTGAATGCCTGAATGCCCCCCAATAGCCGATGAATGTAAGGCTACAATAATCTTCATTTGAAGTGCTGAGTTATTACCAATCTAGATCCATCCATTATGTCTAATCAGTCCTTCTATTAGACTAAAACCTTGATCATTAGTTCCACAAACAGCCAGTTCTTGTAACAGGGACTGAGCTTGAGAGTCCTCTCCATAAGAATTCAATACCTCCTGAACCCAACTGGGTTGTGAGGAGCCATGCTGAATAGCGTGGGCCTCATGGCTCCAGAAGTGATGAGTCATTGTCAACGGTAGTCAAAGAGGACTGAAAAGTGAGAGAAGACATGTTGCGTCTGGGCCGCGTGTGACTCAGGTACACGGGCAGCGAGCGACTGTCGGGCACAGGGGCCGCGAAGTCGGGCTGGCCCAATCTGGGTACATGGGCTAGGAGCAGCAGAGGATCCACTGGGCTGTTGACCGGGATTGACTCAGGTACACGGGCGGCGAGCGATTGCCGGGCTGAGGGAGCTGCGGAATCGGGCCGGCCCAATCCGGGTACCTGGTGCAAAGTCGGTGGAGGCTTTGTCAGTTTTGGCGCAAAACTGACGACCGCTGATCTTGGATCGGACCGTCCTGGAGTGAAGCCGTAGTCGCTACGAAAGCTCCGCTTCCGGACAAGTTATCTGTAAATAGGAGTTTTCTATTTTGTCCTTAAGCCCACAATCAGTCAGTCGAGCCTGTAAAAATATTCTAAGAGCAGTTTGGTCTTTTCCATTTAATCCAGCGTCTATAAAAAACCCTAGGGGTATTTCTACATTTGCCCCATTTATTGGGCTGCCTATAAATAGGCCCCAATTCCTAGGGTTAGGGTTAACTCACTTTAATCAAAAAAACCAGAGTTCATCTTACCTGCCCCTGTTTTTGTGCATCACCATTTTTCTGTGCTCTTCCTGTTTCTTCGTGAGATTGGCTGAGACTTCACCGATGGCTTACTAAACAGGTTTAGCTGTTTCAAATCCTTACTCCAGATTGTTGAGAGTTGTGGTTTTGTGTCTTGGCCTTTATTTTTCGGTTGCCTCATTCTGCACGTCACTATTTTTTATTCAGTTTGGCGTGTTCCTGGCGTGTTCTTCTCAAGTTTTCCCATCTACGCATATAGCTGCACAGCTATTGGCTGCCTAGGCAGCTTGTGCTGTCTTGCTTGGCTGTTCAGCCTAGAGCAGCAGGCTTGCTGGGTCTACAAGGCTGCCACGGTGGGAAATCTCTTGCACAGTAGCTTTGCATGGGGTAACGCGCTGCTAGCTTCTGCGTTTAATGGCAGCACAAGTCTGTTTTTTATTGCCTGTGAACAAGAGCTGCAGTCCTTGACTCATGATTTCTACACACACTAGTACCTAGACTCAAGCATAGTTGTAGCCCTGCATTTCTTGCTGCTGCTGCTGTAGGCGTGATCATAGCAAGGCTAGAGATACTAGCTTACAGCTAGTTTTTGCAAGGCTCTGCTGTAACAGACCCTCGTATACAATCGCCGAAGGCTTTATTTTCGAAGCTAGCCTCGTTCCTTTTTCCGAAGCCCTGCAGCGAAGTTTGAGTTCTGTTTTTTTACCAACTTCGGAGTTGTTACAGCACTTCGCTATTTTTTGGACGTGTTTCGAAGTACTAGTACATGTTTAAAGTTTCGGAGCACACTTCGATAGTTTGTGCATGAGTTCGAAGCTCATCTCTTATTTTCGCACGTAGCCTTCCTGTCCTGGCCAGCAGATTTTGGTCTATTTTTGAAGTGCACATGCTGTAGCTTCGAACGGGACAAGTCTATCGAAGTATTTTGCTCTGTTCGAAGTTTTGTACTTGTGCAGACTTCGCAGCTGACTTCGATCAGAATTGTGATAAAGGCTTCGAAGTTTCAGCTTCTCTGATTTGTTGGCTTCGCTTGAAGTGTACTGTTTGGAGTATTTCTTTTTGCATAGCATGCTTCGTAGGCTGCAGTGAGACTCTGAGAAACAACTTCGAACCAAACTCCAGAAGACTTCGAACAGGCTTCGGCAAGGACACCACATGCTTCGGCAGCTACTACTGCAGGCTTTGCACCACACAGGCTTCGTCAAGTTTCAAACAGGAGACAAATTTTGAACAGTAACCTCTCATCTCTTTTACGTGCACTCAGATTAATTGTTGTGATGATTTATTTCTATCGACCTTGATCTGCCCATGATTTGAATGCTTTAATTATTCTGCCTATTAGCACTATTGGTGTTTCTTGTCTAGGACACTGGTTGTTTATAGGTTAGATACTTTTGGGCTTCGATGATCTGTTTACGTTTCGCTGCTTAGTTTTTTGAGGTGCGTTGGGGATTGGGAGCAGGCCATTGATTCGAAAGAATTTTTTAGGCGCCCATTCACCCCCCCTCTGGTCGCTACTTTCGGTCCTACAGGTTGCACACACAAAACTGCTTGCAGTTGGAACAAATGTGCTACCCGAGATAGTGCGTCAACAGCCAAGTTATCTGAACCCTTCCTATACTGAAATTTATACTGCAAACCGATTAACTTGGTCATTGCTTTGCGCTGCATTTAAGAGGATAAAGTTTGAGTCTCCAAATGACAAAGGGCTTTATGATCCGTATAAATGGTAAAAGGGCCTCTAATCAAATAGGAACGCCATTTGTCAATGGCCATGAGAATAGCTAAAAATTCTTTTTCATAAATTGAAAGTCTCTGATTAGCCATTTCCAATGCTTTAGTGTAAAAGGCCACATGATGATTGGCTTGTGATAACACTGCCCAATACCCGTATCACACACATCGATTTCAATACAAAATGGTAAGTGAAATGAGGGCAATGCTAACAATGGCGTAGAACACATGGCTTGCTTGACTGCATCAAAGGCAACCTAGGCCTGACCTATCCACTTAAAGGTTGAAGCTGTTTTCAACATATTGGTAAGAGATTTGGTCAAAATACCATAATGCCACACAAATTTCCGGTAATAACCCGTTAAACCCAGAAAACCTCTTAATTCAGTCACTGATCGAGGCACAGGCCACTCCTTCATCACCAATGTTTTCTCCAGATCTGCAGCCACTCCTTGATCAGAAATAATATGGCCCAAGTACAACTGTTTCAGGGCAAAAGAGCATTTACTCCTTTTGGCACACAACTGATGGTCTTGCAAAATTTTGAAGACTGACCTCAGATGTTGTACATGATCCTCCATAGACTTACTGTATATCAATATATCGTCCATAAAAACTAGAACAAATTTGTGCATTTGCTTAGCAAAAATCGAATTCATCAAACATTGAAAAGTGGCCGATGCATTAGTCAAACCAAATGGCATAACTCTGAACTAAAAGTGCCCATGATGGGTTTTAAAGGCTGTTTTCAATTCATCTTTCTCCCTCATTCAAATTTGATGGTAACCACTTTTCAAATCCAATTTAGAAAATACTTTGGACCCACCCAATTCATCCAATAGTTTATCAATGATGGGTAAAGGAAACTTGTTCTTTACTGTGACTGAATTCAGCTTTTGATAATCAATACATAGTCTCCACGTGCCGTCTTTATTCTTTACCAACAAAACAGGTGAAGCAAAGGGACTATGACTCGGTATAACCAAGCCAGACTGTAGCATTTCAGCCACCTGCTGCTCAATTTCATCTTTCTGTGCAGGAGAATACCGATAAGGTCTGGTATTTACTGGCACAGTACCTAGCAACAAGGGTATCGCATGATCAAACTCACGATGAGGAGGTAACTGAGAGGAAGACTGAAAAACATTCTGGAACTCATCCAAAACAGCAATAACCTCCTTGGAAACCACCTCAGAAACATTAGGTTTCACCCTTTCAATCACAGCCAGCGCCCAAATGTCATTTCCCTTGTCATATTTCATCAACTGATGCAACGAAATGGGTTGGATAGACTCATGTGCACTAGGCACCACCCCCTGTAACGTGAGCTCCTTGTTTTTGTAAGTAAAAGACAACTGCTTGTTCACCCAATCACAAGCCACGGGGTTGTATAATTCTAACCAGTCCATCCCTGAAATGGCATCAAATCCTCCCAATTCTAACACCTTCAATCATGGGAGAAAGTGGTCTCTTGAATCCACCAAGTAAACTGAGGTACAAACTGGGTACAAGATAAAACAGTACCATTGGCCATTCGAACTTGAAGTGTATCAATAGGAGCCATTGTCAAATTCAATTTCGGTAACAACGCTGAATTGGTAAAACTATGGGAGCTTCCTGAATCCACAAGAAACAATAACTTTTGTCGCTGTACTAACACTTCCAATTGTATAGTACCTGGCAAACTCAACCCACACATAGCATTTATGGAAAGATAAGCCTCTGATTCTGTTGACAGCATTTGCTCTACGGCCATGGAATCCTACAACTCATCAGACATAATCGTAGAAGTGTCCACCACCTCTGTGGCATTAACATGAGCAGTCACTTCGACATTACATTGATGTGTAGGAGTATATTTCTCACCTCATTTAAAACACAAGCCATTTGCTCTTCTGTACTCCCTCAACTGTTGACCCTTCCACACATCCCCTGAACCTATTTTCACCTTATCCAACACCTTACTCGCTTGTGGAGATCCCTGTTTGGACACCCATTTCTTTTTAGGCTCAACTGTGTCAACCAACCCCTCCTTAGCCAATGCCAAATGGTATGCATGTGTTACAGTACGAGGTATCTGAGAATGCACCTAACTCCTCAAATCCTCTCTTAAGCCCAAAATAAAATGACTCACCAGCCATAATCCTCTAATTTCAGCATCATCATATAAACAAATCTGATAAAGAAGAGATTCAAATTGACTCTTATACTCATCAACTGTACCCCTCTGCTTCAGAACCAATACTTCATTCATCTTAATGTGCTGAATATTGGCTTCAAATTCCTGTAAAACAGCCCCACTGAAATCCTCCCATGTGTGTCGCCCAAACTCCTGTTTCCAAGCTTTGTACCAATGAGCAGCATTCCCCACTAAGTTCAAGGAAGCAACTGACATCTTAAACCCATCCGTGATTTGATAAACTCAAAATAGGTGACACACTGATCCAACCACACCCTAACTCCCGACCCATCAAATTTTGGCAGGTCCATTTTGGGTGGATGCCAACGATGCATCGTCCCCTCCACATGGCCCCTCTCCCTATCACCTGCCTCCAATGACGAACTGGATGAATCAGGATCAACATGAGGCATACCAGGAGGAGCCCGAGGCAAATTGCCCGCCGACGCCTGACTCAACGTAGTAGCCAAAACTTCCTGATCCTGTTGCACTTGTCCAAGCGACGCCATCGTAAGATCTACCTTTGTCTGCATACTCTCCATTTTCGCCACCAATTGTTGTTGACCTGCCTCCATCAGGTCCACCTTCGCGAGCAGAGAGTTCATCGCCTCAATCATTCTGTCCTCCATCGCTTCTAAAGCTGCGAGCACCTGACGGACTTGCAGAGTTTGACGCGCCAGATTGTACACTTACCCCGAATCAACCGAACCCTGAAAGGAATTACAGTAGTCACTGAAGCAACCACTAACCCAACCATGGGAGTTTTTACCGGATAATAAAGGGAGTAGCAGCGCACAATCTAGCAAATCCTGAATCTGAATCTGATACCACTGTAATCACCAGAAGAGTGGGATTCCCGCCGGAGAGTGATTCCGTCACCTAGGTTTCGGAAGAGCTCGTCAAAGAAGAACGGGATCACAACTACAGACACACGCACACAGCAAGATCACAGGGCACAACAACTTTTCTGTTATTCGACCATCCACTGTTCACCGTCCGACACATTTATACCACTTAGTCCCATTTACGTTTCCACTTACAAAAATACGCCTCCACTCAACAAACACCCATTACAGCTATCTGCTTTCATTTACTCTATTCCCGCCATCACCACGCCACCTGATGACACAACGTGAGTTGTGACACCACACCCCGTACCCCTTCCCACAGTCTCCACTCTCTCCCACCGGCCACCACGCCGCCCCCACAGCCACCTCCCCTTCTCCCCCTTCGGCGTCAAGCCCTAGAGCTAGGGTTTTGCCCCCACATCTGTTCCACACATCCACCCTGATGGATCCCTACCCGAAGAGGTGGAAGACCAACGAGAACAGCGCGGCCTCCGCCTCCACTACCACCAGGTCCTCAGCGCTCGGGCTAACCTGCGATGACGTCCTCTGCCTCCTCGAGCTAGTTTACTATGACCATCTCGCCGACATCACCGCCGCCGCGGCGCTCGCCTCACGCCGCCACCGACCGTGACCAAAGCAACATTTGTGAGAGTGAAATTTTCATTAATTTTGATCATACCTTTGCCCTTCACTCTGCTTTTGCGATTGTTTCCAAATGTGATGCTTTCTCGATGACTGGCTGAGGTGAAGCTGGAGAACCATGAAGACTTTCTGGTCATGTGACGTGAACACCCGGAATCAATGATCCAATTGTCCTGTAGCCTCCCATGACTCCCCTAAGTAGAGACGGGAGATCTCGAGTACTCACCGCTGGGTTTAAAGATAAGATGCCTAGGTATCCAACACTGAACTATCCGAGAAGTAGGAAAAGCAAGAGACTGTGTGTGATGAGAATCATACTGCACATGAGATCTCCTTGCAAATTGCTGAGGTCTCCTAAAATAATTTGGACCAAAACGCTTGTGTGGTCTATCATCATACAAAGTATGATATACACCACGATGGGCATAGCCACTAATATAGCTGTATGGAGCCTCAAAATCAGTATAAGTATTATAACCATAGTCATGCATATCAAATGAAGGATAATCATGAAAACGTAAAGCATGAGCACGACGTTCATCTTTCATGCGTCTATAGCAAAAACCAATCAAAAGACCTACACGATGACAATAAGTGCAATGAAAAACATTCTTGGGTGTAGGTTTATAGGTTTCTGGTGCAAACCTCACTAGGTTTTTGCTTGGAGTCTGTCTTGAGTGGTGGAATGATTATCTTTTTGGGTTGGGTAGGATTTTTGGCTTTTTGAGGTGTGTCTAACTGGGATCTCTCTTTCTCAAGGGTGGTAGGTAGAGTGAACACAATTTGGCTTGGGGTATTAGATGAAGTCCTCTCAACCTAACCCAAGAGCTAACACTGCCCTGTTAGCGCACATTTTTGTTTTATCCAAAAGCAAATCCATTTTCCCTTTCCCTTCAATGCATTTGTCTACGATGGAAAGCAGATAATCATTCTCACACTTATGTTTTTCTACTTACTCTCTAGCAAAGCTGAGTTGGTCATTAAGGGTGACGTAGGTGGGACACGCCGACTGCACATCCTTAGAACACTCAGCACTCTCTAATCTAGGAAACATCTCCTCCCCGCAACTCATCCCCTGCAAGGCTTCGTAGGACCTCCTCTCGATGCCCTCGGCCAGATAGGTCTGGAGGTTGCTTTTGGAGATGGGCTCCTGGCAAGGACGGAGGAAGTAATCTTCGATGTTGTACATGCCACTTATGCATATAACGTTATCTTCGGAAGGGGTATGCTAAATCAGTTTAGAGCCGTGGCGCATCATAAGTATCTATGTATGAAGATGCCCACACAAGCGGGAGTACTCACTGTCTTCGGAGATCAAGCCACTACGCGAAGAGCAGAATATGGTCATGGCCCCCCTCTCGACCCGAGACAATGAATAATGTACAAGGCAATTGGGAGGATATCTCCGCTTCAGGCAAATCTTCGAAAAAATCCTTCTCAAGACCCAGCCCCGATGGAGAAATCATAACGAAGGTTATTGTAAAAGACGACAAAGACTATTCTTTTCAGTTCGGCAAAAATTTGCCTCTAGAAATCGCTACTTTGTTAGAAAAAGTAGTTGAAGAAAATTTGGATGTCTTTGCTTGGTCTGATGAAGACATTCCGGGAGTCAGTCGAGATATCATTGAGCATATCTTTTTTGTGAACCCGAGGGTTCGACCTATTCGACAAGGACTTCGGAAGTTATCCGTAGAAAGGACCATCCTTGCTAAAGCAGAAGTGGAGAAATTACTAAGGCTGGGATCATCAAAGAAGTAGCTCATATGGAGTGGTTAGCCAATCCGGTCTTCGTCAGGAAAAAAAATCCTCCGGGAAGTGGTGCATGTGAATTGATTTTACATCTTTGAATAAAGCATGCCCATGTGACCCCTATCCCATGCCCCGAATTGGTCAATTAGTTGATTCCACTGCTAGTTCGGAGTTATTAAGCTTCCTCGACGTGTATTCTGGCTATCATCAAATCTGGTTAAAGCCCGAAGATGAAATCAAAACAAGTTTTGTAACTCCTTCGGGAGTCTTCTGCTATATAAGAATGCCTTTTGGCTAAAGAAATGCAGGGGCAACTTTTTTGAGGTTAATTGCTAAAGCTCTAGGTCATCAAATAGGTCGCAATGTAGAAGCCTATATGGATGATATTGTAATAAAGAGTGCTTTAAAGTACCAACATAGCTTAGACTTAGCAGAAACATTTGAGAGCCTTCGGGCATGTGGAGTCCGTCTTAACCCCGAAAAATGTATCTTCGGGGCTCAGGCTGGGAAGTTGCTAGGGTATCTAGTTTCGAGTAGAGGGATTGAAGCTAGCCCTACTCAAATAACTGCATTGCAAAGGATGGCTCCGCTAGAAAATTTAAAGCAGGTACAAAAGCTAACGGGCCATCTAGCAGCACTTAGCAGATTTCTAGCAAGATCCGGAAAAACGAAGCTTGCCTACTTTCAAAGCATTGAAAGGGTCCAAAGATTTTGCATGGGCACCGAAGTGTCAAAAGAGTTTTGATGATATTAAAAATTATCTCAACAACCTCGCTACACTCACTATGCCCGTTGCAGATGAAACCCTACTCCTCTACCTTGCAGCTACTGGATCCACTGTCAGTGTAGTCCTTGTTAGAGAAGTTTATTTCAATGGGAAGTTGGTGCAGAATCCAGTCTATTTTGTATCTGAAGCCTTATCTAGAGCAAAAACAAGATAATCTGAGCTTGAGAAGTTCACGTATGCTCTGATAATGGCTTCAAGGAAATTACGACATTATTTTCTAGCACATAATGTAATTGTACCAACTTCGTATCCTTTGGGAGATATGCTCCGAAGCAAAGATTCTACGGGAAGAATTGGAAAATGGGCTGTTGAACTAGCACCCTTCGGCATCTCCTTCGTAGCAAGGAAAGCAATCAAGTCGCAAGTGGTGGCAGATTTTGTGGAAGAATGGACTCCATCTCCAATATGGGCTCCGGAGAAATCAAATGAAGGAATTTGGACCATATACTCCAACAGAGCTTTTCAAGCATTTGGAGCAGGCATCAGAGCAGTAATAATTTCACCTTCGGGGCAAAGAGCAATGTAGTCCGCAAGGCTCAAGTTTAAGTCCACCAATAATATAGCGGAGTATGAAGGAATTTTGTTAGGACTTCGAAAAGCGCGTGCTTTGGGTGGTACAAGAGTTGTTATTAAAACTAATTCTCAAATTGTAGCAGGGCACGTTGTTAAAATTTTTCAAGTCCGTCATTCGCAGCTTGCAAAATATTTGGAAGAGATCCGTAAGATCGAAACAACATTCAAAGGGATTTCCATCCGATGTATACCAAGAGCTGAAAATGTGCAAGCTGATACCTTAGCAAAAGCTGCAGCCAGAGCTATGGACATTCCAAAAGGAGCCTTTTACGAAGAGCTGATTTCGCCTTTGGTGCCACAAATTCCTCCCACGGAGGTTCTTTGCATTCCAAGCACTAACTGGTGGAGTTCAATCACAGAGTCATTGCAAGGTGAAGAAAATTTGCCTAAAGGACCACAACTTTCGAGGCTGAAGCTAAGAATTCAGAATTATCATGTAATCAACGGTATTCTTTACAAGGCCGGAGTATGTTCCCCCCTACTTCGATGTATATCTCAAGCCGAAGGTCTAGAGATACTCTGAGAAAATTCATGAAGGCCTCTGTGGTAGCCATCTGCCCCCCCCGGGCTTTAGCAGGAAAAACACTTCACCAGGGGCTTTATTGGCCTACAATAGTAGCTGATGTGGAGAGTTTAGTCCGCACTTGCCAAGGTTGTCAATGGACGGGAAGATGAAGTCATCATCCGCCAACGCCTCTTCAAGTCATTTCTCTAGTTTGGCCCATGGCCAGATGGGGCATGGATCTCATTGACCCCTTCCCAGTAGCAAAAAAAATCTAAAATTCACTGTGGTAGCAATTGAGTATTTTTCCAAGTGGGTCGAAGCAGAACCCCTCACAACTATCACTTCGAATAATGTAAAAAAGTTCTTTTGGAAGAATATTATATGCAGATTCGGAGTGCCTCGACAGCTCACAGTCAACAACAAGACACAGTTTGATGCAGATCCCTTCAGGAAGTTTTGCGAAGATCTTGGCATACAAATATGCTTTGCAGCTGTGCGCCATCCTCAGTCTAACGGATCTGTCGAAAGGGCTAATGGTAATATTTTATCAGGGCGGAATCGAAGAATATTAGGGTTAGCAAAGGGGCTGTGGACTGAAGAACTCCCGAAGATTTTATGGTCCTTCTGGACCACTCAAACAAGGTCCACAAGTTTTACTCCTTTTAGACTATTATTCGGAGATAAAGCTATGACACCAACAGAGCTTAAAGGAGGATCTCTTCGCACCACCAAACATGAAATAGAAGGATAAAGGCAAGCTTCACTTGATTTAACAAAAGAGACAAGGCTTCAAGCTGTGGCTAATTTGTCAAAATATCAACAACAAACGAAGACTTGGTATGACCCGAAGGTTAAGCTCACTAAACTTAAACTAGGTCACTTAGTTTTGCGAAGCATCATAGCACCAGGGAAATTAGGAAATAAGTGGGAAGGTCCATATATCATTATACGTTTAGGACGCCCTAGTTCTTTTAAACTAGCTAATTTAGAAGGCGAAGAGTTAAAGCATGTCTGGCATGCGGAGCACTTAAAGCGATATTTCGCATAGGGGCTCCTTGTAATCATTTGTAAACACCTTCTGAATAAATAAAGTTCATGGTTCAGATAATGCCTACCTCTCAAACACTTCATACTTCTAGTGGACACACTGGAAGAACGAAGTTGGCTGTGAGGGAAGTGTCATTCATTTGAACCAATTTTGCGGACTTCGAACCATTGGTTCGAAGCTTCTGACGAGGTGGGAAAGTCACAGAAAAACGGATTCCAAGCCATCGACTTGAAAGCATCCGTAAAAAGAGTGCAAGGAGACCAAATGATACGGATTCCAGGCTCCGGCTTGAAAGCATCCGTAAAAAGAGTCCAAGGAGACCACTGTGCGAATTCCGAACCACTGGTTTGATATCATTCGCAAAAAGAGCCGAAGGAGGCCAAACAAAACAGACTTTGAGCTAATAGCTTAGAACGTCTGTAAAAAAGAGTCCAAAGCAACCAATTGTTTTGGATGCTAAGGTATCCGAAAAAAGAGTCCGAAGTGACTACATTCAAACAAAAAGGTACTAAGTTACCAGTTTTCAGACTCCAAGTAGTCGAAGACATTTTTTGAGATTTTAGTCAATCTCTAAGTTGTTAAGGGGCTCTGAGCCTCCAAAATTGTACTCCTAACTAAAGTTATTTTCGTTGCGCGTAACCACCTTCGACGAATTTCGAAGTGGCTTACACCCAAAGAGGGGCTGGGAAGTAGGGAGACAATTTTGAAACTTTAATCTTTATCATTCAAACAGATTACATTACATCATGAAAAGTATGTATCTATACCAAGAAGGAAACGAAGACCTCTTCGATCCCTAGAACTACCGCTAAAGCTAGAGTGACTAGTTTCGGTGCCAGGAGTTTTAATAACTTTACGTTTAACTCTTCTCCCTCCTTTCGAAGCTTGGAAATTCTTTTGTTCCTGCTGAAGTTCAGCCCAAGTTCGAAGTCGCTCGGGGCTTCTTTCCTAGCTTCGAAGTTGTTCAAGGTTTTTCTTTGCTTGTTCTTCAGTAGTATTTTCTTCTTCGGACCATTCAATGTCTTGAGAAGATGAAGTTTCCAAGTTAACTTCTTTTTCCTCCTCTTTAATGTAAGATAATATATCTTTGCATATTTCGTGTGCAATTACACCGGAGCTTTCTCGAGGAATCGAAAATCGAGGGCGTTTGTGAGGTCTTAAGGTTTCGAAGGTAGCCCATAGTAGGCGAAGTTCTTCGTTAACCTCTAGCACTTCGATATCATCCATAAAAGGTCAGAAAGCCTAAAAACATTCCCCAATAAATCTTTTCATTCATAAAAGATAAAAGCATATTTTTTTACATATTCAGAGCCCTAAACAAAACAAGACCTTCGGGTCTGGTGGCGGCTGGCTACTCGAAGCTTGCGACCGTGCTTGCTTCTGGCGAAGTCCTTCATCAATCGAAGGCTTGCCAAGCTGCAGCTACATCGTCGGAAGGGTTTAAGAGCTGGTTGTCGTCGAAAGTAATGGGAGCCACCCCTGAGTCTGGTGCTACAGATAGCCCTAGATCTTCGTAGTAGCGAAGTACTCCGAGAGCAGCTACTTGGCCGGAGATTTCTCCATACCGAATACCCACCGTCTTCATCATCTTCGTTGTTGCTTGGATCATTTTCAATCTTCAAAGCAGAGGGATGTCGCCAGTTGAAGGTAAGGTCCAAGAAGTACCGAAATATTCCAAGACACCCCAAAGGTTGTCCATGGTCTCTAAAGCCACCTTCTCAGACTTCATCCTGTCTTCGGACAAAATATCCCCTAACAAAGATAGCTCGTCTATCAAAGAAGATAGCATGGCTACCTCCGTAACCAAGGAGTTCTTCTGACCGAGCAAGTTGTTGGACTCTTCCATTAACTTCACCTACTCCTCCCGGAGTTTGACCAGCTCGACCCCCGTAGTCGCTTTCTCCATTCACAGTTTCTCTACTTTAGCCCGAAGCACAATTTGTTCGGCTTTGAGTTTCCGATTAGTAGCTTCCAGACCAAGTCTGGCTTTCCTTTTCGCTGCTACCATCTCATCCAAGCTGGAAGTTCGAATTTCGGAGCTGTCAAGACTCCCTTGGAGGGCAGTTATCTTCTCCTTAAGACAATTGCATTCCCGCTCGTTAGAAACAGCCGCAGCTCGAGCCAAGACTATTTGCTGTGAAGAAAAAGCAATGTGAGTAAACTATTTACAAGTTGAAACTAACTCTGTTATTTGCAGATACTTCGTATCTGGTATGCTGCCCGCTCCAAGGCTGCATCTAACTCCGACTCCTCGGCTTCCCCAAGTATAGCCACCAAGTCATTCTCCCCAACTTTGCGATTAGCTCGAGCCAAAGGCTCTAGCAGAGTCCGAAGCCTGGTCCTTCGCTCCCGAAAAGGAGCTAGGAGGGGGAGCATTGATAAGGCTCTTTGACCGTCTTCATTGGGAGAAGGGCCGGAGCGCAGCGCTGCATCCCCCAAGACCTCGGTGGATTGGCCCCCTTCCGTGAATTGACATCCGTCTGTAGATTCCGATGGAGTTAATCCAGAGTTCGGAGCAGGAAAAGGATCCACTTTCCCTTTACCTTTTCCAGGCCCCATTTTTATAACCTCCTCCGGAATTGACTTCAGAGAAGTCGAGGTTTTAGGCGTAGTCTTCGTGGCAGGGGTCATCTCCATGGGGGTCGACCCTGCAAAATCAAAGGTATTATATATTGCATAATTTTGCAGGACACAAAAAGAAAGGAAAAGTACTCTACTAAGGCTTACCTTCGACATTTTGTCGACAGACAAGTATAGGATTGCTTGTAGGCTCGAATGCCTTTTCGAAGTCCTCGTCAGATTTGGAGTTGGTGACCGAAGGATTAGCTATTGAGATCTCTCCCAGAACCGTTGTTATCACTTTGTCCAGAGCCGAAGTTTGATCATTCGCTACCTCAACTCCGCCTTCAGCGGCAGGGGCCTCTTGGCTGGGCAGGACATTCGAAGTCTCTGCCTGCTCGAGTTTGTCTTGCGCAGTTGGCACGACTATTGTGTCACCTATAGCTGGGACTTCGACATCTGTCTATGCCTCTTCATCTCTGGTAACAAGGTCTATTAAAACCCTTTGCGTTTATCTGTATCCTTCATCTTCAGATGAATCCGAAGACGAAGTAGCAGACTTGGAAGGGGCCACATACTTTGGTTTACGGGCCAACTTCTTCACGGGAGTCTTGGCTGGTGCCGAAGTCCCAGCATCAGGTTTCCTCTTCTTTGGACCAGGCTTAGAAGTGCTCCAGTCCGGAAGAGAAGGAGCGACGACTCCGAGTACGCTCCATACCCGGTTGAATCATTCCCAACTGCCTACCAGTTTCACCCTCCATTCTTTCACAGCGAGGGTAGGGGCTCCGAGGATCTTTTTCGAATCCCGTATGACTTGCTCCGAAGTCAATGAGGCTTGTGGAGCTAAAAGATAAATTTTAAACTGTTATATCATTTTTTATGAAATTATCATACATGAAACATTTTGCAGTTTTCGAAGTTACCTGTAGAGCTCGAAGAGATTTTTCGGAGTCCACCCTCCGGATCCTCTTCAAATTTAATAGGTCAGTTGGCCATCAGAGGCGGAATCTGTAGCCCGATGAACTCCTCTGCTAATTCATGCATGCTCATGGGGTGACTTATTGCTTGCAGCAGATTGAGGCGAGCTTCGAGCTGGCCCGGGTCTGGATGAACTTCGACTTCCCTCCGGAAATGTATATCTTGTAGAGGCCCGGCCAAACTGCTATCTGCTCCAACTTCGGTGTAGAACCACCGAAGAATCCGATCCATGTACCATCTGGCGTTGATAGCCTTCGCTGGAAATCGCATTTGGTACTCATCTCGGAGCCTGAAGTTGATGCTGTCGAAGGCAACTACGATCTTCTCTCCTCCGGAGCCCTAGTAAGTCTTCGGCTGGCAGGAGGCCTTATGGAGCGCTGCAAAGATTTCCGCGCTTCCTTCGCAGCCTTCGGCTCGCAATGCCCACTCGAAGATCGCGAGGCGCGCTATGGCGTTCGGAGAGAGTTGAGGAAGGGTGATGTGGAAAAGTTCTAATACCTCCGACAAGAAATCCACAGCTGGAAGCCCTAACCCTGCCTCGAAGAAGGCTTCGAAAACAACAACTTCCCCGGGCCTAGGCGAGGGGATTGCCTCCTAACCGCGCTCACGGATCCTAATTCCCGGTCTAATCTTCCCTGCAACTGTTGCTGCAATCGTCTTCTTCTTGCAGGTTGATGGCCCCAATTTGTAGGATTGGTCTGAGTACTTGGAGGAAGCCGGGAGGAGGTCGTGGGGGCCGGCTTGTGGGGGATTCCCCGCAGGCGCTGCCGCTGCTGCCGCCGCCATGGCTTGCTGCCTAGCCAAGGTCGAGGCTGTTCCGGGAGCCTTGAAGCTTGTCTTCGCCATCGACTAGAATGAGCGGCTTGGAACTAGAGCTCTAGAGGCTAAATGAGGGATTGCGCGAGAATAGTGGGAAAGGTATCTCGAATGTCTCTTGCTGCTCTATTTATAGCCTGAACTCACGATTTTTACCGTTCATACTCCATGTTCCGTCTTCTGTACCATTATTATTTCCGAAATTAAAGCAACGTTATAGCTTCTTCTGAAAGGAAAAAGATAACGGCTATTTTCCTGAGTCTAACGGTATTTTCAGCTTTGCATAAATTGACTTCGGAGCTGGTCGAATAAGACCTTTGCTTGGAAATCAATTCGAAGTTTCTAAATTTTTGAATACTTCCAAGGTTGATAAATTCTATTAACCCCTGTGCATGATTATTTCTCTTGCGTATACTGCTCTCCTAACTTTATAGATCACTCAGAGAAGCGTATTCGAGGGGCTATTGTTGGGGGAAAATACTTCATCCTCAGCGTCTCTACAGCAATAAGACAAAGCCAATCTACTAAGCTGAAGTTCCAGTATTAACTCCGGTTTAGTACATGATAAAGCTCGAAGAATCTATGTGGACTTCCGTTCGAAGTATGACTTCGAAGGTTAAATCTTCAGAGAGCTTATCTGCCAGTGAGGATGGAAGACTTATCTTCTTTCTGATTAGATTAGTATTTTACCATTTTAACCCTATTAGGCGTACCAAATAGTTTCCACTATGTCGGTTGTAATTGTGGGGTAAAAAGGTATTTCTTTAAGATTTTTACCTAAAAATACCCCCTTCTTACCGTGTAATAAGGATCGAATACTCAGTTATTAAATACACAACTTCGAACTACTTTGAGCTATTATCCAATCCGGAGGCTTGAAATAGTTCGCTTCACAAACACTTCGTTTGTTAGTTCTTAATCTTCGAAAACCTGTTAGCGTAATCTTTTACGCCAACAACGAGTATCTCGAGAGGAGCTCCAATCGAGGCACTACTGACCAAGCACCTGCCGCGGCCCGCCCAGAGATAGTGCAGGCTGTCGGGCGCATCGAAGGACTCGAAGACTCCAGCCACCCGTCGGTGGTAAATGTGTTGCCACTTTCGAAGGCCGAAGACCTCTAGGACCGCCAGAAGCTTGTGGTCCTACCCATTACTGGAGGAGGGACTCTGAGCAGCATGTCCAAGTGATAGTGAAGGGAGTATGTACGTGAAGTGGGGCACATCGGGACTTCGGCGTCCGTAGTAGCCATGTCTGAATCGTCCCATGTGCCCATATCTTTCTCCGCAGATGATGCGGTTAGGATTAAGTTCCCTCATGCTAATGCTCTCGTCATTACCACTGATATCGTGTGCACCGAAGTGCGAAGAGTGCTGATCTACGGTGGGAGCTCTACCGACATATTTTTGTCCAAGCCTTTGACTAGCTCTACATTCATTGGAGGCACCTGCTCCCGGTGGCCCGCCCATTGCAAGGCTTCACAGGCCTCCTCTCGATGCCCTCGGCCAGATAGGCCTCGAGGTCTCTTTCGGAGAGGGCCCCTAGCGAGGTTCGAGGATGTCATCTTTGATGTCATCAACGCCCGTATGCCTACAATGCCATCTTCGGGAGGGGTATGCTGAATCAATTAGGAGTTGTAGCACACCACAATTACTTGTGTGTGAAAATGCACACGCAAGGCAGGGTACTTATGATCTTCGATGACCAAGCTACGACACGGTGAGTGGAATATGGCCACGTCACCCCCCTCGACCCTCGACAAGTCAACAACGTGCAAGAGCACCTGGAGAGTGCTCCGTTCTCCCATTACCCTTAGAAGGGCCCATCCTTGAAGCCAAGCCCCAAAGGCAACGTCATCACAAAGATCATCATGAAGGGAGGCAGGGAGTACCCCGTCCATTTCAGCAAGGGGCTACCTCTTGAAGTTGCCGCTTCGCTAGAAGAAATGGTTAAGGAAAATCTTGACATATTCATCTGGTCAGATGAAGATATCCCCAGAGTTGACCGAAGCATTATTGAGCACTGCCTTCTCATCAACCCCAAAGCCAGAGCTGTCCGCCAAGGGCTCCAGAAATTATCCACTTAAAGGGCAGACCTCGCCAAGGTAGAGGTAGAAAAATTGCTTCGAGCCAAAATTATTAGGTGTTGGGGGAAAATATCTCATCTTCAGGGTTATTGCCAAAGCAGCATGAAGACAACCAGCTAGTTCGAAGATTGTCCGAAGACCTTCTTCGAAGATGCTCGGAACCCGGTTCAAAGCCCGAAGACAGACACTGGTTCGAAGTATGTCTTCGAACCAAAGCCTTTCAAGATCTTTTCTGCCAGCTAAGATGGAAGACTTATCTTCTATCCTATTAGATTAGTCTTTTACCATTTTAGCCCTATTAAGGAAACCGAATAGTTTCCTTAATGTCGGTTGTAATAGAGGGGTAAATAGGTCTTTTCCTTAATATTTGGGCCTATAAATACCCCCCATTTCACCCTGTAAGAGGGACCGATTACAAGTGATTCAATACACACTTTCGAACTATTCTAAGCTATTATCCTTTCGGAGGCTTAGAACAGTTTGCTTCGCAAACACTTCGTTTGTTAGTTTCTTTTCTACAGAAACCTGTTAGCGTAATCTTTTACGCCAACAGTTGGCGCCGTCCGTGGGGAACCTAGTTCGAAAAACTTCGTTCTCTACCAAATTTCTTGCATCATGCCTCCTAAGCGGAGCGCACCTCGCAATCCCACTCGGAGGTCCTCTCGGATCTCCGGAGAGATACCCTTCGACACAGTCGAAGTCGGAGGGTCTTCGACCATCCCTCCACCTCAAACTCCGCAAGGGGCTTCTATCCCTCGGGGATACGAAACCTCTCCACCAACCCCTTCCATACTCCGACCGCCCGGAGCCACTCTGCCACCCTCCATTCCGATTCGAACTGATCATACCAGTTCTCAAGACCCGGAAGGTCCTTCCGGAGGAGATGAAGATAGCCTTGGAGACATGGCCACCCAAATGGCCAATCTTCAAGCCGAGGTAGCGAGGTGGCGACAAGAGGCTGCGAACAGGCTTCGCCCTCAAGCCACCCCAGCTATCCCCGAAGTGCACGAAGACGACGATCTCGATTATCCCGAAGCCCCGGAGAACGCCTCTTACGACAGTGAATCTCCGTTGCATCCTGAGCTTCAGAAGGTTCGCTTCGATTCGAAGTTCAAAGCTTCGAAGCTCTGCAAGTATACCGGAGACGAAGATCCCAGTGAGTTTGCGCGTTCTTATGCCCTAGCAATTGAGGCTAGTGGCGGAAACAGAGAAACTATGGCGAAGTGCTTCCCGTTGGCTCTTCAAGGAGTGGCGTTGAGATGGTTCTGGTCTTTAAAGCCAGGATCAATCGCTTCGTGGTCACAGTTGAAGAGGAAGTTTATAAGTAACTTTCAGGGCACCTTCGTGCCCCCCATGTCTACAGGAAGCCTTTTCCAAGTGAAACAGCTCCCCGGAGAAACATTGAGGCAGTACTTCAAGCGCTTCGCTCACACTAAGTCGCAAATTCGGGGGCTGTCCACATCTTCGGTGGTTGATGCGGCTCGGGAAGGCGTCAGTCATAAAGGCCTTCTAGATAAACTGCATCGGAAGAGCATCACCACAGTATCACAGCTGATGTCGTACTTCGAGGAGTACTCGAAGTCGGAAGAAGGTTGGCTTCGGAGGACTACTGCTACTTCGGCAGTGTTGACAGAAGTTAAACCAGAGGTGAAGACTTCGGCTCAGCCGCAAGAGCCAGTCTCCGAAGTGCAACATGATAGAAGAAGAGGGCAAAAGCACCCTCGCTCTGAAGTCTTAAACATTGCACCCCCGCAGAAGTTTGCACCAAGAGCTCCACAGTCTGCGGGGAACAAGTCCAGCGGTTGGAGGCCACCAGGGAAAACGGCCGGCAAGGGCCAGCCCCTTTTTTGCTGTATTCATGGAGAGAATCGAAGCCATGCAACTGACACCTGCAAGGCTATTCTTACCCTTCGGGGAGAATACTTGGAGAGAACTTCGGGTCGAGGTAGTACCGACCGAAGTCCAGCAGCGGCAGCGCGCTCGGAGCCGGTCCAGGCTGTGGCGCGGATAGAAAATTTTGATGCTGCAAGGCATCCTCCGGTGGCCAATGTTATGCCACCTCCGAAGCAAGAAGAAGGGCAAGATAGAGGGAAGAGAGTAGTTCTCCCTATCTCCGGAGGAGGTACCCTCGGAAGCATGTCCAAGAGATAGCGAAGAGAGTACGTTCGAGAAGTAGGCCACATTGGGACTTCGTCATCTGCAGCTGCAATGCCGGAGTGGTCTCATGTTCCAATATCTTTCTCTGCGGAGGATGCAGCTGGTATCAAGTTCCCGCATGCAGATCCATTGGTTATTACTGCTGATATTGCAGGAACAGAAGTCCGAAGGGTGCTAATTGACGGAGGTAGCTCGGCAGATATCATATTTGTGCAAGCCTTCGATCAGTTATGCATTTCCCGGAAGCATCTCCTCCCAGCGGCTCGTCCTCTGCAAGGCTTCGCAGGACCTCCGCTAGATGCACTTGGCCAGATAGGCCTGGAAGTAACCTTCGGAGAAGGTTTACTAGCCCGAACTGAAGAAGTTATCTTTGATGTGGTGGATGCCCCGTATGCTTATAATGTCATCTTCGGGCGAGGCATGTTGAATCAGTTCGGAGCTGTGGCGCATCACAACTACTTGTGCATGAAGATGCCCACACAATCAGGAGTTCTAACAATCTTCGGAGATCAAGCCATAGCTCGGAGGGCAGAATATGGTCATGGTCCTCCTCTTGATCCGAGGCAAGTAAACAGTGTCCAAGATAATGGAGAAATTTTTTCAACCTCCTCCAAAGCTTCGAAGAAGTCTTTTCCAAGACCAAGTCCCGAAGGAGAGATTGCAACGAAGGTCATTGTCAAAGATGGTAAAGAATACACTTTTCAATTCGGTAAAGATTTACCTCCCGAAGTTGCAACTTCCTTGGAAAAGGTCGTAGAAGAAAATTTAGATGTCTTCGCTTGGTCTGACGAAGATATCACCGGAGTCGATCGGGATATTATTGAGCACAGCTTGCTTGTAAACCCGAAGGCCCGGCCTGTTCGACAAGGGCTCCGGAAGATGTCCGCAGAGAGAGCTGCTCTAGCTAAGGACGAAGTTGAAAAACTGTTGAAGGCTGGGATTATCAGAGAAGTGGCCCATACAGAATGGTTAGCCAACCCAGTCTTCGTCAGGAAGAAGTCCTCCGGAAAGTGGCGCATGTGCATTGATTTCACATCTTTGAATAAAGCGTGCCCACGTGACCCCTACCCCATGCCCCGAATTGATCAACTAGTTGACTCCACTGCAGGTTCGGAGTTACTAAGCTTCCTCGACGCGTATTCCGGTTATCATCAAATATGGTTGAAGCGCGAAGATGAAATCAAGACGAGCTTTGTAACTCCTTCGGGAGTCTTCTGCTATGTAAGAATGCCCTTCGGCCTAAGAAATGCCGGGGCTACTTTTTCAAGATTAGTTGCTAAGGCTCTAGGTCATCAACTAGGTCGCAATGTCGAGGCCTATATGGATGATATTGTAATAAAGAGTGCTTTAAAGCACCAGCATAGCCTAGACTTAGCAGAAACATTCAATAGCCTTCGGGCATGTGGAATCCGTCTTAACCCCGAAAAATGTATATTCGGAGCTAAGGCTGGAAAGTTGTTAGGGTACTTAGTTTCAAGCAGGGGAATTGAAGCTAGCCCTACTCAAATAACTGCGCTGCAGAAGATGGCTCCTCCGGAGAATGTAAAGCAAGTGCAAAAGCTGACCGGACGTCTAGCCGCACTTAGCAGGTTTTTATCAAGGTCTGCGGAGAGGAGCTTGCCAATCTTTAAAGCTTTGAAAGGGTCCTGAAGATTTTGCATGGACACCGGAGTGTCAGAAAAGCTTCGAAGATATTAAAGATTATCTCAGCAATCTTGCTACACTTACGGTGCCTATTGCGGACGAAACCCTACTTCTGTATCTTGCAGCCACAGGCTCAGCAGTCAGCGCAGTCCTTGTCAGAGAAGCTAATATCAATGGGAAGTTGGTCCAAAATCCTGTCTATTTTGTATCCGAAGCATTGTCAGGAGCGAAGACAAGATACTCCGAACTTGAGAAGTTCGTTTATGCTCTGATAATGGCTTCGAGGAAGCTAAGACATTATTTTTTGGCTCACAATGTAATTGTACCAACTTCATATCCTTTAGGAGATATGCTTCGAAGCAAAGATTCCACTGGAAGAATTGGAAAGTGGGCAGTAGAACTAGCACCCTTCGGCATATCTTTCCTGGCAAGGACAGCTATCAAATCTCAAGTCCTAGCAGACTTCGTAGCAGAGTGGACTCCACCTGCGAAGTTGACTCCGGAGAAATCAGATGACGGAGTTTGGACTATTTACTCCGATGGGGCTTTCCAAGCATCCGGAGCAGGCATTGGAGCAGTATTAATTTCACCATCAGGACAAAGAGCAATGTACTCCGCAAGACTCAACTTTAAGTCTACCAATAATATAGCGGAGTACGAAGGAATTTTATTGGGACTCCGGAAAGCACGTGCTCTAGGAGCTACAAGGATAATTATAAAAACAGATTCTCAGATAGTAGCAGGGCACGTAGACAAAAGTTTTCAAGTCCGACATCCACAGCTTGCAAAGTACTTGGAAGAAATTCGCAAGATCGAAGCACATTTCAAGGGTATTTCCATTCGGAGTATACCAAGAGCTGAAAACGTGCAAGCGGACATTTTAGCGAAGGCTGCTGCCGGAGCTGTGGATGTGCCTGACGAAGCTTTCTATGAGGAGCTCAATATACCTGCGGTGCCACAAGTTGCTTCTGCAGAGATTCTCTGCATTCCTAGTGCAGATTGGAAAGATTCAATCATAGAACTCTTGCAAGGAGGAACAAATTTGCCCGAAGAGCCCCAATTGTCAAGATTAAAGATCAGAGCAAGAAACTATCAGTTAATCAACGGTATATTATACAAGGCCGGAGTATGTTCCCCTCTACTCCGATGTATATCTCAAGCCGAAGGCCAAGAAATTCTTCGAGAAATTCACGAAGGCCTTTGTGGAAGTCATTTAGCCCCTAGAGCTCTGGCAGGAAAAACACTTCGCCAGGGGCTTTATTGGCCCACAATAACAGCTGATGCGGAGAGCTTGGTCCGCACTTGTCAAGGATGCCAGTGGATGGGTCGACGGAGTCATCGCCCACCAACAGCTCTTCAAGTCATTGCTCCGGTATGGCCTATGGCCAGATGGGGTATGGATCTAATTGGTCCCTTTCCGTTAGCAAAGGGAAATCTGAAGTTCGCAGTGGTAGCTATCGAATATTTTTCTAAGTGGGTCGAAGCAGAGCCCTTAACAGCTATCACTTCGAATAATGTACAGAAATTCTTCTGGAAGAACATTATTTGTCGGTTCGGAGTGCCTAGATATCTCACAGTTGATAATGGAACACAGTTCGACGCAGAACCCTTCAGGAAGTTTTGCGAAGACCTAGGCATTCAACTATGTTTTGCTGCAGTAAGACATCCTCAGTCAAATGGAGCAGTTGAGCGAGCCAATGGAAATATCTTATCAGGGCTAAATCGAAGAATAGTAGGACTATCAAAGGGACTGTGGACCGAAGAGCTTCCGAAGATTTTGTGGTCCATTCGGACTACGCAAACAAGGTCCACAGGTTTTACTCCGTTCAGACTACTATTCGGAGATGAAGCTATGACTCCAACGGAGCTCAAAGGGGGATCATTTCGCAGCACCGAACCAGACATCGAAGAAGAAAGACAAGCTTCGTTAGATTTGTCAGAAGAGACAAGGCTTCGAGCTGTAGCCAATTTATCAAAGTATCATCAGCAGACGAAGACTTGGTATGACCCGAAGGTTAAGCTCAGCGAGTTAAGGCCGGGTCATCTTGTTCTACGAAGCATTATAGCACCAGGGAAGTAGGCAATAAATGGGAAGGTCCATATCTAATCGTCCGCTCGGGACGCCCTGGTTCATTCAAATTAGCTAATTTAGAAGGTGAAGAGTTAGCACATACTTGGCACTGCGGAGCACCTAAAGCGATACTTCGCATAAAGGCTCCTTGTAATCTGCTTGTAATCACCTCTAAATTAATAAAACATACACCCTGTGGTTTAACCTTCCCCTTGACACTCCTAGTTTCCCGAGCGGACGCGCTGGGACGGAAGTCGATCGAGAGGGAAGTGTTATCAAGCTGGGAGGTATTTCCGGACTTCGTACCCATAAAGTCGAAGCCTCCGGTGTGGTGGCTGAAATCCATCCGGAGCCCAAGCTAATACCTTGTAGGCATCCGTAAAAGAGCCAATACCACATTCTACGGAGTCCAAGCTTCGGCTGGTAGACTTCCGTAAAAAGAGCCGAAGGTGGCCAAAATCTGCGGAGTCCAAGCTGCAGCTTGCAGACATCCGTAAAAAGAGCCGAAGGTGGCCAAATTCTGCGAAGTCCAAGCTCCGGCTGGTAGACTTCTGCAAAAAAGAGCCCAAGTTGGCCAAATTCTGCGAAGTCCAAGCTCCGGCTGGTAGACTTCTGCAAAAATAGCCGAAGGTGGCTACAAATTCTGCGAAGTCCAAGCTCCGGCTGGTAGACTTCTGCAAAAATAGCCGAAGGTGGCTACAAATTCTGCGAAGTCCAAGCTCCGGCTGGTAGACTTCTGCAAAAATAGCCGAAGGTGGCTGCAAATTCTGCGAAGTCCAAGCTCCGGCTAGTAGACTTTTGCAAAAATAGCCGAAGGTGGCTAAAGCAAAACAGCATTTAAGCCATGAGCTCCGAATGTCTGTTCATATAAGTCCAAAGTGACAAATTTCTTAAGACACTAAAGTGTCCTCGAAGTTATCTTAATTGATTTCTTTCGTAAAAGCAAACAAAGGTGCCAAGTTCTGATTACAAATAGTCGAAGATATTTCATAAGATTTCAAAAGATCTTTAAAATGTCAGAGGGGCTCCGAACCCCCAAAAAATTGTACTCCGAAGTTTTTTCTTTGCGCATAACCATCTTTGAATACAGTTCAAAGTTGCTTATACCCAAAGAGGGGCTAGTAAGTATGGAGACAATTTTAAATCGGCATTCATTATTGAAGCAAATATGTTTACAGATTACATTATGAAAAATTGGTATCTATACCAAGAAGGAATCGGAGACCTCTTCGGTCCCGAGAGCTAGGGGTGGAACGACTAGTTCCAACATCGGAAGTTCTAAGAACTTTACGTTTAACTCTCTTCCTCCCCTTCGAAGCTCTAAAATCCTTTTGTTCTTGTTGAAGCTCTGCCCAAGTTCGAAGCCGTTCGGGGCTTCTTTCCCAGCTTCTAAGATCTTCAGATCTTTTATTTTGGGCTTCACCTTCGTCTTCGGACCAATTAGTGTCTTCAGAAGACGAGGTGTTTGCGTCAATCTCTTTATCTTCCTCTTTGATATAAGACAATATGTCTTTGATTACTTCAGGCGCAATAACGCCGGAGTCATCTCGAGGAATAAGAAATCGAGGACGCTTATAACTCTTTAGAAGTTCGAAGGTGTTCCACAGTGAGCGAAGTTCGCTGTTAAGCTCTAACACTTCGATATCTTCCATAAGAGGCAAAGCCTAAAAATTTGACAAACAAGACTTTCATTGATAAATGTTTACAAGCATGAGCTTTACATAATCAAAAAATCCTAAATAATCCTAAACCTGCGGGTTCGGAGGAGGCTGACTGCTCGAAGCTTGGCTCCGAACTTGCTTTTGGCGTTGACCTTCATCAATCCAAGCCTTGATCGCAGATCGACCTTCGGCTCTCCACGAAGTCTGGAAGGCTCGCCAAGCAGTAGCCACGCCTTCGGAAGGGGTCAGAAGTCTTGCGTCGTCGAAGATGATGGAGCCCTCTGCGCTCGGAGTAATTACTCGGCCCAAATCCTCATAGTAACGAAGTAATCCAAGGGCAGACACTTGTCCGGAGAGTTCTCCATAACGCATGCCTGCCGTCTTCATTTGCTTCGCTGCTCCTTGGATCCTCTTTAACCGGCGCAGCAGAGTCACATTGTCATCCGAAGGTAGTGATCCAGTAGTACCGAAGTACTCCAAGACACCTAACATCTGTTCGATGACCTCCGAAGCCACCTTCTCAGACTTAAGCCTTTCCTCAATAAGCACATCTTTGGCCGAAGTCGTTTCAGCTAAAACTCCGGAGATTCTAGCGTTCTCCGTAGTCAAAGCATTCTTTTGAGTTCGGAGTTGACCAGCCTCTTCTTGTAGCCTTACAAGTTCGGACCCCTTCGCAGCATCCTCTGTTTGTAGTCTTTCAATCTCCGCTCGAAGCACAATTCTTTCTGCTTCGAGCTCTTTCTTCGCAGCCTCCAAGCTTTGCCTAGCCCTTCGCTCTGCTAGTATTACATTGTCCATTTGAGCTACTCGACCTTCGGAGAAGTTAAAATTCCTTTGAAGAGTTTCGTTCTCTTCCCGAAGTTGAGCAATTTCGTTTTCGCTCGATAAAGCTGCAGCGCGGGCTAAGACTGCTTGCTAAGAAAAAAGAAAAAATGAAATAAGAAATTATTCATATGTAATTTGCTATTTGGTTCGAAGATGCTTTATACCTGATAAGCTGCTCTTTCCACAGCAAGGTTAAGCTCCGAACCCTTCACTCTGCTTAAGCGGGCTACCAATTCTGTTTCCCCGACTTGGCGACTGGCTTCACCCAAAGGTTTAACCAAAGTCCCAAGTCCGGTTTTCTCCTCCAAAAAAGGAGTTATGAGAGGAAGCAGTTTTGAAGCTTTCTGGTCAGCCCTGCTTAGCGAAGGTCCAGAGAGCTCTTCCGAGGCCCTTGGAACTTCTGAAGATGGCCCTCCCTCAGTTGATTCACTTTCATCCGTTGAGTCAGATGAAGTCGATCCTTGAGTTGGAGGTTCTATGTGTCTTTTTCCTCTTCCAGGCCCCGGTAGAGTGACCTCTGGTCGTGGCTCCGAAGTTGTCGAAGGTCTTTGAATTGTATCTTCGTGAGATGCTTCGACAACAGGAGGCTCTGCAAAAACAGAAATATTATACATTGTATAATTTTGCAAAAAATTGATAAAAATTATGCAAAATTTACCTTCGACATTCTCTGGAATATCGAGCACCGGACTGATCGGAGGATCAAAAGTGTAGTCCTCATCCGAATCAGCCGTTAAATCTTGGACTGCAGGAGCATCGTCCTGGGGAGTCCTCGTTACTTCTTCAGGAATCGAAGCCATAGTGACTTCGATCCCACCTTCGTTCACAGGAACTCTAGCCTGAGTTGTATCTTCTTGAACTACCGAAGTCATTGGTTGATCAGCATTATCTCCAGACTCCGGTAAGTTCGCAGGCACTTCGGCCTCATCTACACCCATAGGGGCTTCGAGTTGTCCTTCCTGGGTATCCGGAGCTCTTACTTCTTCGATGTTAGCTGGGGGCTCCGGAATACCTACAGTATCTTCAATATGAATACTTCGTTGAGTTGCATCTTCATCAATTAATTTTACTAATAAAGTACCTTCATCCTCTTTAGAACCAGAAAATGAAGTTCTTGAGCTTGAAGGAGCAGGATCCAAAGGTGCGAGATTCTTTGGCTTCCGAGCCACCTTCTTCACCGGAGTCTTTGCTGAACCTGAAGCTCCGGCTTGAGCTACTCTTTTCTTGGGGCCTTTCTCTTGAGGCACCCAATCCATCAGAGGGGGTGGAGTTAATTCCAGCATTCCCCATACTCTGTTAAATCGCTCCCAACTTCCGACTAATTTGATTCGCCATTCTTTTTCCGACGGAGTTGGAGCACCCAGAATCTTCTCCGAAGCCCTTACAATTTGCTCTGAAGTAATAGGGGCTGAAGAAGCTAAAAAAAAATAATTCGAGTTAATCTTTCTTCGAAGTAAATATGTACTATGCATGTTGGTTTCGAAGTTACCTGCAGGGCTCGAAGTATAGTTAATCTTGCGAAGACCGCCTTCCGAGTCATCTTCGAAGACGATAGGCCAGTTGGCCATCAACGGAGGAATTTGAAGTCCGATGAATTCTTCGGCCAGGTCCCGCATACTTAACCTTCGGCTGATTTTCTGAAGTAAGTTGAGGCGAGCTTCGAGCTGGCCTTCGTCAGGTTGCACTAAGGCCTCCTTCCGGAATTGGATTTCTTTGAGGGGCCCAGCCAGAGGACTGCTTGCTCCAACTTCGGCATAAAACCACCTCAGGACCCAGTCGGTGTACCATCTAGCATTGATGGCCTTGGCAGGGAATTGCAGCGCATATTCATCGCGAAGCCTAAAATTGATGCTTCCGAAGGAAACCACCACTTTTTCACCTCCGGAGCCTACGAAGGTCTTTGGCTGACAAGTTGCTCTATGAAGCGCAGCGAAGATTTCAGCCCTCCCTTCACAACCTTCGGCTCTCAGTGCCCACTCGAAGATGGCTAATCTGGCTACAGCATTCGGAGACAACTGAGGGAGGGTTACATGAAACAAGTCGAGTACTTCGGCCAAGAAATCCACAGCCGGGAGGCCCAAGCCTGCTTCGAAAAAAGCTTCGAATACCACAACTTCTCCGGGTCTTGGTGATGGAATTGATTCTTTGCCCAGCTTCCGAATCATAACCCCATTGCTAATCTTACCCCCCGCTGTGATTGCCAAAGATTCTCTCTTGCAGGTAGATGGCCCTAATTCAAAGGATTGATCCAAGTACTTAGTTGATGGAGGGCACAAACCTTGGTCATCGGGGATTTGGGGATTTCTTCCCCCTGCCGCCATGGACATTGCCGCCTGCATCGAGGGTACCGCTGCCAATGTTGCCGCCGCTGCTGCTGCGGCTGCCTGCTGCCGAGCCAAGGCTGAAGGAGGCGCAGATCCCTTGGTCTTCACCATCACGATTGCCGGACCGATCTGAGAGAATGAAGACTAGGGCTCAAGAACTCGAAGGCTAGGGTTCAAGAACTCAAAGGGCTCAAAAGGCTTTTGACTGAGAGGAAGCGGTGAAAAGGTAATCGAGTAAGTTCTGGAGTTCTCTATTTATAGCCTAATCTTTCTGTTTGTTACCGTTTGGGCTCTGCCTTTTCGCATTCCCACCTGTTATTTTCCTCCGAAAATAACGCCTCAAATAGCTTCCGTTAGAAACAGAAACTAACGGCTATTTTTTCTAAGTCTAAAAAGATTTTCGAACTTCCTGAGTCAGTTCTAAGATAGTTCGAAAAGTGATTACCTTATGACTGGTTCGAAGTTCATATCTTCATGCATTTCGGAGATAAAACGAAAATCAATAACCCCTATGATTGGTTATCTTTTCTTTCCGTATACTGCTCTCCTAACGTTACAGGTCGAACGGAGAAGCGTATTCGAGGGGCTACTGTTGGGGGAAAATATCTCATCTTCAGGGTTATTGCCAAAGCAGCATGAAGACAACCAGCTAGTTCGAAGATTGTCCGAAGACCTTCTTCGAAGATGCTCGGAACCCGGTTCAAAGCCCGAAGACAGACACTGGTTCGAAGTATGTCTTCGAACCAAAGCCTTTCAAGATCTTTTCTGCCAGCTAAGATGGAAGACTTATCTTCTATCCTATTAGATTAGTCTTTTACCATTTTAGCCCTATTAAGGAAACCGAATAGTTTCCTTAATGTCGATTGTAATAGAGGGGTAAATAGGTCTTTTCCTTAATATTTGGGCCTATAAATACCCCCCATTTCACCCTGTAAGAGGGACCGATTACAAGTGATTCAATACACACTTTCGAACTATTCTAAGCTATTATCCTTTCGGAGGCTTAGAACAGTTTGCTTCGCAAACACTTCGTTTGTTAGTTTCTTTTCTACAGAAACCTGTTAGCGTAATCTTTTACGCCAACAGTTGGCGCCGTCCGTGGGGAACCTAGTTCGAAAAACTTCGTTCTCTACCAAATTTCTTGCATCATGCCTCCTAAGCGGAGCGCACCTCGCAATCCCACTCGGAGGTCCTCTCGGATCTCCGGAGAGATACCCTTCGACACAGTCGAAGTCGGAGGGTCTTCGACCATCCCTCCACCTCAAACTCCGCAAGGGGCTTCTATCCCTCGGGGATACGAAACCTCTCCACCAACCCCTTCCATACTCCGACCGCCCGGAGCCACTCTGCCACCCTCCATTCCGATTCGAACTGATCATACCAGTTCTCAAGACCCGGAAGGTCCTTCCGGAGGAGATGAAGATAGCCTTGGAGACATGGCCACCCAAATGGCCAATCTTCAAGCCGAGGTAGCGAGGTGGCGACAAGAGGCTGCGAACAGGCTTCGCCCTCAAGCCACCCCAGCTATCCCCGAAGTGCACGAAGACGACGATCTCGATTATCCCGAAGCCCCGGAGAACGCCTCTTACGACAGTGAATCTCCGTTGCATCCTGAGCTTCAGAAGGTTCGCTTCGATTCGAAGTTCAAAGCTTCGAAGCTCTGCAAGTATACCGGAGACGAAGATCCCAGTGAGTTTGCGCGTTCTTATGCCCTAGCAATTGAGGCTAGTGGCGGAAACAGAGAAACTATGGCGAAGTGCTTCCCGTTGGCTCTTCAAGGAGTGGCGTTGAGATGGTTCTGGTCTTTAAAGCCAGGATCAATCGCTTCGTGGTCACAGTTGAAGAGGAAGTTTATAAGTAACTTTCAGGGCACCTTCGTGCCCCCCATGTCTACAGGAAGCCTTTTCCAAGTGAAACAGCTCCCCGGAGAAACATTGAGGCAGTACTTCAAGCGCTTCGCTCACACGAAGTCGCAAATTCGGGGGCTGTCCACATCTTCGGTGGTTGATGCGGCTCGGGAAGGCGTCAGTCATAAAGGCCTTCTAGATAAACTGCATCGGAAGAGCATCACCACAGTATCACAGCTGATGTCGTACTTCGAGGAGTACTCGAAGTCGGAAGAAGGTTGGCTTCGGAGGACTACTGCTACTTCGGCAGTGTTGACAGAAGTTAAACCAGAGGTGAAGACTTCGGCTCAGCCGCAAGAGCCAGTCTCCGAAGTGCAACATGATAGAAGAAGAGGGCAAAAGCACCCTCGCTCTGAAGTCTTAAACATTGCACCCCCGCAGAAGTTTGCACCAAGAGCTCCACAGTCTGCGGGGAACAAGTCCAGCGGTTGGAGGCCACCAGGGAAAACGGCCGGCAAGGGCCAGCCCCTTTTTTGCTGTATTCATGGAGAGAATCGAAGCCATGCAACTGACACCTGCAAGGCTATTCTTACCCTTCGGGGAGAATACTTGGAGAGAACTTCGGGTCGAGGTAGTACCGACCGAAGTCCAGCAGCGGCAGCGCGCTCGGAGCCGGTCCAGGCTGTGGCGCGGATAGAAAATTTTGATGCTGCAAGGCATCCTCCGGTGGCCAATGTTATGCCACCTCCGAAGCAAGAAGAAGGGCAAGATAGAGGGAAGAGAGTAGTTCTCCCTATCTCCGGAGGAGGTACCCTCGGAAGCATGTCCAAGAGACAGCGAAGAGAGTACGTTCGAGAAGTAGGCCACATTGGGACTTCGTCATCTGCAGCTGCAATGCCGGAGTGGTCTCATGTTCCAATATCTTTCTCTGCGGAGGATGCAGCTGGTATCAAGTTCCCGCATGCAGATCCATTGGTTATTACTGCTGATATTGCAGGAACAGAAGTCCGAAGGGTGCTAATTGACGGAGGTAGCTCGGCAGATATCATATTTGTGCAAGCCTTCGATCAGTTATGCATTTCCCGGAAGCATCTCCTCCCAGCGGCTCGTCCTCTGCAAGGCTTCGCAGGACCTCCGCTAGATGCACTTGGCCAGATAGGCCTGGAAGTAACCTTCGGAGAAGGTTTACTAGCCCGAACTGAAGAAGTTATCTTTGATGTGGTGGATGCCCCGTATGCTTATAATGTCATCTTCGGGCGAGGCATGTTGAATCAGTTCGGAGCTGTGGCGCATCACAACTACTTGTGCATGAAGATGCCCACACAATCAGGAGTTCTAACAATCTTCGGAGATCAAGCCATAGCTCGGAGGGCAGAATATGGTCATGGTCCTCCTCTTGATCCGAGGCAAGTAAACAGTGTCCAAGATAATGGAGAAATTTTTTCAACCTCCTCCGAAGCTTCGAAGAAGTCTTTTCCAAGACCAAGTCCCGAAGGAGAGATTGCAACGAAGGTCATTGTCAAAGATGGTAAAGAATACACTTTTCAATTCGGTAAAGATTTACCTCCCGAAGTTGCAACTTCCTTGGAAAAGGTCGTAGAAGAAAATTTAGATGTCTTCGCTTGGTCTGACGAAGATATCACCGGAGTCGATCGGGATATTATTGAGCACAGCTTGCTTGTAAACCCGAAGGCCCGGCCTGTTCGACAAGGGCTCCGGAAGATGTCCGCAGAGAGAGCTGCTCTAGCTAAGGACGAAGTTGAAAAACTGTTGAAGGCTGGGATTATCAGAGAAGTGGCCCATACAGAATGGTTAGCCAACCCAGTCTTCGTCAGGAAGAAGTCCTCCGGAAAGTGGCGCATGTGCATTGATTTCACATCTTTGAATAAAGCGTGCCCACGTGACCCCTACCCCATGCCCCGAATTGATCAACTAGTTGACTCCACTGCAGGTTCGGAGTTACTAAGCTTCCTCGACGCGTATTCCGGTTATCATCAAATATGGTTGAAGCGCGAAGATGAAATCAAGACGAGCTTTGTAACTCCTTCGGGAGTCTTCTGCTATGTAAGAATGCCCTTCGGCCTAAGAAATGCCGGGGCTACTTTTTCAAGATTAGTTGCTAAGGCTCTAGGTCATCAACTAGGTCGCAATGTCGAGGCCTATATGGATGATATTGTAATAAAGAGTGCTTTAAAGCACCAGCATAGCCTAGACTTAGCAGAAACATTCAATAGCCTTCGGGCATGTGGAATCCGTCTTAACCCCGAAAAATGTATATTCGGAGCTAAGGCTGGAAAGTTGTTAGGGTACTTAGTTTCAAGCAGGGGAATTGAAGCTAGCCCTACTCAAATAACTGCGCTGCAGAAGATGGCTCCTCCGGAGAATGTAAAGCAAGTGCAAAAGCTGACCGGACGTCTAGCCGCACTTAGCAGGTTTTTATCAAGGTCTGCGGAGAGGAGCTTGCCAATCTTTAAAGCTTTGAAAGGGTCTGAAGATTTTGCATGGACACCGGAGTGTCAGAAAAGCTTCGAAGATATTAAAGATTATCTCAGCAATCTTGCTACACTTACGGTGCCTATTGCGGACGAAACCCTACTTCTGTATCTTGCAGCCACAGGCTCAGCAGTCAGCGCAGTCCTTGTCAGAGAAGCTAATATCAATGGGAAGTTGGTCCAAAATCCTGTCTATTTTGTATCCGAAGCATTGTCAGGAGCGAAGACAAGATACTCCGAACTTGAGAAGTTCGTTTATGCTCTGATAATGGCTTCGAGGAAGCTAAGACATTATTTTTTGGCTCACAATGTAATTGTACCAACTTCATATCCTTTAGGAGATATGCTTCGAAGCAAAGATTCCACTGGAAGAATTGGAAAGTGGGCAGTAGAACTAGCACCCTTCGGCATATCTTTCCTGGCAAGGACAGCTATCAAATCTCAAGTCCTAGCAGACTTCGTAGCAGAGTGGACTCCACCTGCGAAGTTGACTCCGGAGAAATCAGATGACGGAGTTTGGACTATTTACTCCGATGGGGCTTTCCAAGCATCCGGAGCAGGCATTGGAGCAGTATTAATTTCACCATCAGGACAAAGAGCAATGTACTCCGCAAGACTCAACTTTAAGTCTACCAATAATATAGCGAAGTACGAAGGAATTTTATTGGGACTCCGGAAAGCACGTGCTCTAGGAGCTACAAGGATAATTATAAAAACAGATTCTCAGATAGTAGCAGGGCACGTAGACAAAAGTTTTCAAGTCCGACATCCACAGCTTGCAAAGTACTTGGAAGAAATTCGCAAGATCGAAGCACATTTCAAGGGTATTTCCATTCGGAGTATACCAAGAGCTGAAAACGTGCAAGCGGACATTTTAGCGAAGGCTGCTGCCGGAGCTGTGGATGTGCCTGACGAAGCTTTCTATGAGGAGCTCAATATACCTGCGGTGCCACAAGTTGCTTCTGCAGAGATTCTCTGCATTCCTAGTGCAGATTGGAAAGATTCAATCATAGAACTCTTGCAAGGAGGAACAAATTTGCCCGAAGAGCCCCAATTGTCAAGATTAAAGATCAGAGCAAGAAACTATCAGTTAATCAACAGTATATTATACAAGGCCGGAGTATGTTCCCCTCTACTCCGATGTATATCTCAAGCCGAAGGCCAAGAAATTCTTCGAGAAATTCACGAAGGCCTTTGTGGAAGTCATTTAGCCCCTAGAGCTCTGGCAGGAAAAACACTTCGCCAGGGGCTTTATTGGCCCACAATAACAGCTGATGCGGAGAGCTTGGTCCGCACTTGTCAAGGATGCCAGTGGATGGGTCGACGGAGTCATCGCCCACCAACAGCTCTTCAAGTCATTGCTCCGGTATGGCCTATGGCCAGATGGGGTATGGATCTAATTGGTCCCTTTCCGTTAGCAAAGGGAAATCTGAAGTTCGCAGTGGTAGCTATCGAATATTTTTCTAAGTGGGTCGAAGCAGAGCCCTTAACAGCTATCACTTCGAATAATGTACAGAAATTCTTCTGGAAGAACATTATTTGTCGGTTCGGAGTGCCCAGATATCTCACAGTTGATAATGGAACACAGTTCGACGCAGAACCCTTCAGGAAGTTTTGCGAAGACCTAGGCATTCAACTATGTTTTGCTGCAGTAAGACATCCTCAGTCAAATGGAGCAGTTGAGCGAGCCAATGGAAATATCTTATCAGGGCTAAATCGAAGAATAGTAGGACTATCAAAGGGACTGTGGACCGAAGAGCTTCCGAAGATTTTGTGGTCCATTCGGACTACGCAAACAAGGTCCACAGGTTTTACTCCGTTCAGACTACTATTCGGAGATGAAGCTATGACTCCAACGGAGCTCAAAGGGGGATCATTTCGCAGCACCGAACCAGACATCGAAGAAGAAAGACAAGCTTCGTTAGATTTGTCAGAAGAGACAAGGCTTCGAGCTGTAGCCAATTTATCAAAGTATCATCAGCAGACGAAGACTTGGTATGACCCGAAGGTTAAGCTCAGCGAGTTAAGGCCGGGTCATCTTGTTCTACGAAGCATTATAGCACCAGGGAAGTTAGGCAATAAATGGGAAGGTCCATATCTAATCGTCCGCTCGGGACGCCCTGGTTCATTCAAATTAGCTAATTTAGAAGGTGAAGAGTTAGCACATACTTGGCATGCGGAGCACCTAATGCGATACTTCGCATAAAGGCTCCTTGTAATCTGCTTGTAATCACCTCTAAATTAATAAAACATACACCCTGTGGTTTAACCTTCCCCTTGACACTCCTAGCTAGTTTCCCGAGCGGACGCGCTGGGACGGAAGTCGATCGAGAGGGAAGTGTTATCAAGCTGGGAGGTATTTCCGGACTTCGTACCCATAAAGTCGAAGCCTCCGGTGTGGTGGCTGAAATCCATCCGGAGCCCAAGCTAATACCTTGTAGGCATCCGTAAAAGAGCCAATACCACATTCTACGGAGTCCAAGCTTCGGCTGGTAGACTTCCGTAAAAAGAGCCGAAGGTGGCCAAAATCTGCGGAGTCCAAGCTGCAGCTTGCAGACATCCGTAAAAAGAGCCGAAGCTGGCCCGGGTCTGGATGAACTTCGACTTCCCTCCGGAAATGTATATCTTGTAGAGGCCCGGCCAAACTGCTATCTGCTCCAACTTCGGTGTAGAACCACCGAAGAATCCGATCCATGTACCATCTGGCGTTGATAGCCTTCGCTGGAAATCGCATTTGGTACTTATCTCGGAGCCTGAAGTTGATGCTGTCGAAGGCAACTACGATCTTCTCTCCTCCGGAGCCCTAGTAAGTCTTCGGCTGGCAGGAGGCCTTATGGAGCGCTGCAAAGATTTCCGCGCTTCCTTCGCAGCCTTCGGCTCGCAATGCCCACTCGAAGATCGCGAGGCGCGCTATGGCGTTCGGAGAGAGTTGAGGAAGGGTGACGTGGAAAAGTTCTAATACCTCCGACAAGAAATCCACAGCTGGAAGCCCTAACCCTGCCTCGAAGAAGGCTTCGAAAACAACAACTTCCCCGGGCCTAGGCGAGGGGATTGCCTCCTAACCGCGCTCACGGATCCTAATTCCCGGTCTAATCTTCCCTGCAACTGTTGCTGCAATCGTCTTCTTCTTGCAGGTTGATGGCCCCAATTTGTAGGATTGGTCTGAGTACTTGGAGGAAGCCGGGAGGAGGTCGTGGGGGCCGGCTTGTGGGGGATTCCCCGCAGGCGCTGCCGCTGCTGCCGCCGCCATGGCTTGCTGCCTAGCCAAGGTCGAGGCTGTTCCGGGAGCCTTGAAGCTTGTCTTCGCCATCGACTAGAATGAGCGGCTTGGAACTAGAGCTCTAGAGGCTAAATGAGGGATTGCGCGAGAATAGTGGGAAAGGTATCTCGAATGTCTCTTGCTGCTCTATTTATAGCCTGAACTCACGATTTTTTACCGTTCATACTCCATGTTCCGTCTTCTGTACCATTATTATTTCCGAAATTAAAGCAATGTTATAGCTTCTTCTGAAAGGAAAAAGATAACGGCTATTTTCCTGAGTCTAACGGTATTTTCAGCTTTGCATAAATTGACTTCGGAGCTGGTCGAATAAGACCTTTGCTTGGAAATCAATTTGAAGTTTCTAAATTTTTGAATACTTCCAAGGTTGATAAATTCTATTAACCCCTGTGCATGATTATTTCTCTTGCGTATACTGCTCTCCTAACTTTATAGATCACTCAGAGAAGCGTATTCGAGGGGCTATTGTTGGGGGAAAATACTTCATCCTCAGCGTCTCTACAGCAATAAGACAAAGCCAATCTACTAAGCTGAAGTTCCAGTATTAACTCCGGTTTAGTACATGATAAAGCTCGAAGAATCTATGTGGACTTCCGTTCGAAGTATGACTTCGAAGGTTAAATCTTCAGAGAGCTTATCTGCCAGTGAGGATGGAAGACTTATCTTCTTTTTGATTAGATTAGTATTTTACCATTTTAACCCTATTAGGCGTACCAAATAGTTTCCACTATGTCGGTTGTAATTGTGGGGTAAAAAGGTATTTCTTTAAGATTTTTACCTAAAAATACCCCCTTCTTACCGTGTAATAAGGATCGAATACTCAGTTATTAAATACACAACTTCGAAGTACTTTGAGCTATTATCCAATCCGGAGGCTTGAAATAGTTCGCTTCACAAACACTTCGTTTGTTAGTTCTTAATCTTCGAAAACCTGTTAGCGTAATCTTTTACGCCAACAACGAGTATCTCGAGAGGAGCTCCAATCGAGGCACTACTGACCAAATATTAAGGAAAAGACCTATTTACCCCTCTATTACAACCGATATCTCTTCTGGAGGCCTGTGACGCCCCGATTTATCAAATCGGAACATTATTGAATTTCCAAGGAAAAACAATAATACAAGAGGTTCATCATGTGACACGTACATACGAGAAATCATTCGTGGTACGTAGACCACATTATTACATAAGAGTAAAATTAAAATAAACAATAAAAATAAACTGCATGACGAACGCCCTCTTCAGGATCTTTCTTCTTGACTGGGTCGCTACTCCAGACCATCTTCCTCATAGTAGGCATCCTCTGAATGGTGTGTCCAACGGGTATGAGTACAAAAAGTACTTAACAAGCCACCGCAAATGCAATAGTAATGCAAGGTAATAACAAAGGAAGGATAATGGCTAAAAGTGCGGAAAAGTACATTTTTCAGTTGTTGCATTTAGTGTAGTCAAATTTAATCATGTGGAATAATAAACATGAACATCATAATACCATCTAACTCGAGGAGTACGTTTTCCCTCCTCGCTCAACAGTCCTTACATGTCAAATCATCATGCACACTCATAAAAGTAAACTAACTGTGGGATGTCACGCAACCCGCCCTTGATCATGGGCTCGGCTTTTCGAAAAGATTTAAGACTCTGATCAGAGGTGTACTACTATACCCACAAGGCACGCACTCATCCCATACACCAATGTGTAACGAGATGACCCATACCACGGGAACTCGTGCCAAAACCTCAGCATGAAATGCTCCAAGCGATAACCACCCGCTCTAGGTTTCGCCGGCACGCCGGGCGACATCCTGGCTAACGTCGCACCCCCTTTTGCGCCACATCGGTACAAGCCACCCACAGGTGCTTCTTGACCCATCTCCAAGTGGTGGCCTCGGTTTGGAACACTCCATACCTTAGTTAGGACTTACCCACTAGACTTGTGGTTAGTACGGAAGTGTATTGCAACGGATCCCGCAGACCGGTCCTTATAGTGCCCCGGGTGCTACCGACCAATGCCCTAGCTTGCACCCAGAACCCACCATGCATACACTCATAACCATAACTCTATCACCAACAGAATTCTAGAGATAAGAATAACGGGGATCATATAGTAGATTCCAATTGCTACGACTCATTTTTAATCCTATAGCAACCGTGTCGATACATCTTACACTATCTACTAGTACTAACAATATGGTGACACGGAGTTTAGGCTAGATAGCATGGCTTGGGTTGCACATCAAGGTCGGGGGATCTTAATAAATATATTATAAGGTCGGGGGAGTTTTAGCGATAGTTTAATAAAACATGGGTTCAATATGCTCAAAAGATGGTTTGGTGACTTGCCTTGTTCAGTGAAAGGCGACGGGGAAACTTCTGGGTAATACTCCGGCTCCTCGGCGGCGGCGTAGTCTTTTCGATATGAACAATAAACATAACATTCAATAAACAATCCAAAATCCACACAATAAGCATATAGGTTTTGATTGGTTTGAAGCAAGGAAAATAAAGTCATTAACTTTCTGAAATTTATCTTAAGAACATTTTAAAATGAACTTTAATGAAATAATGGCCTTTCTAAAAAGGAATAATAATGTAAACTAATGTATTTTAAATTTCTAACTATTTAAAATAGAAAGTTCAGAATGAACCTAGTGTTTCATTTATACTAGTATGAAAAGAATAAAAGATAAATTTTCCTAAAGTTGAAATGGACAAATTTGTGGTTTATCCTAAAGTGCATTTAAATATTTTATTAAATAAACATGAAATACTCAAATAAACCTATTGTTTTTATTGTACCAACATGTAGAGAATAAAATTATGAATTTTCTGGAATTAAAATGGTTAAATTTGGAGTTAAAATGAGCAACATATGAATTTCCAAAGTTTAAATCAATTTCTGGATTTTTATTTAAATTGAAAACGGTCTCTGGTCCACGGTGAACCGGATCCACCGTGAACCCGCGCACTGTGCATGTGGTCCGGCCCATCCTGGACCGTTGGATCCAGATCCAATGCTCGAGGGCGAGGCGGGGATGTTAAGTGGCGATCAACGACCCACAGTGCTCGGTACCCCTTTGACCAGATGGACGCGTGGGATTAATCCTCGCAAGGACTTTAATCTACGCCGTCGGATCGATATCGTGTGACCAGAACTGAATCCAGCATGGCACGCGTCGGGAGGGGTAAAGTACCCTTCTCCCCTGACTCTGGCGAGGCGTCGGTGAGCGATTCCGGTGACGGTGAGGGCTACCTGACCTAGCTAGGGCTAAAATCAGAAAGAGGGGACTACAGGGAACACGAGGGTACCGGCGGTGATGGCGACGGTGAGCGAACGGTGACCGTCAATGTAGAGGGGCGATGAAGCTCCTCGGGTTCTGGTCGGCAATGCGGTTCAGGCGGGGTTCATCGACGTTGAAGGGGTGGCCGAGATCGGGGAGGTGCCTATGGTCACGATGGTGCGGTCGCCGAGGGTGGAGGGGGACTCCAGCGACGGTGAGCGGCGGCTGGAGTGAGGGCGGTGGTGGGGCATTAAAGTGAGCATCTCGGGCTTTCTATTCGATTCCGGAGCGAGACGTCATGGGGGTCGAACGCGGTGGAGGCCAAGCGGTTAAATAGGAGCTCCAGTGGGGTCAGAGAGGGGTCGCATTCATGGAAAGCCGAGGGGGGTGTATTCGTTCGCCGGTGAGGTCTCGCCATGCACGGTACCGTGATCCTGGGGCTTAAACGTGTGCCTTAACGCGTTTAAATGGCTGGCGGGCCTCAGGTGCATTAGACGACGGCCATTGAAGGGGAGGGGGGCCGGCGGGAGCGGATCCGAGGCGGAATCGGTGGCTGGCGGAGTTAGGAGGGGTGGCACGAGGTGGATGACGGGTCCGACAGGTGGGCCAAGGCGGTCAGCGGGCGCGAGCATACGGGCGTGGTGGCTGATGGGTGGGGTCAGGTGGTCGGGCGCGCGCGTGGAGGGGGGAGGGCCTCTGATGGGTGGGGCCCGTCTGTTAGTCTGGGGCGCGGGAAGGGAGTGGGCTTGGCCAGCCGATTGAGGGAGAATGGGGGAAAGGGGCCCGTTACTATTTGAATTCTTTTCTGAATAAAAATAATTGCTGAAATTAGTTTAAAATATTAGGGCTACTTCCAAGGTGATAAAAATCTATAAAAATTCTCAAAAATATTTCTTGTCCTTGGGATCATATACAAAATTTTCTAGCCTCTGGTTTGGTTATTCCATCAAGGTTCTAGTTCATTTAAGCCTATAAGGGTATTAAAGGTACTTCAAAATAAATTATTTCCAGAAAAATATATTAAATGGTATTTTTATTTCTCTTAAAATTTGGGGTGTTACAAGGCCCCACCATGCCAGAGTCCACTTCAACTTCAGCGTAGAACCAGCGGAGGATCTAGTACGAATACCAACGGTCGTTGGTATCTTTCGATGGGAGGTTGTTCTAAATTTCTTTCAAAGCTGGAAGTTGATACATTCGAAGGAAACCAGCATCACCGAGCCATCGAGGCCGTAGTGTTTCTTCCATTGGAAGCTAGCCTCGTGCATCACTACAAAGATCTCTGCTCTCCCTTCGGCACCCTCGGCCCACAAGGCCCATTCAAAGATGGCCAAGCAGGTGACGATGTTTGGGGTGAGCTGCGGGAGCGTCACATGGTATAGGCAGAGGACCTCCACCAGAAGCTTCGAGGAAGGCAGCCCGAGCCCAACATCGTAAAAGGCTTCGAAGACCACCACCTCTCTGTCTCGCAGCACCGGGATGGTCTTAGACCCCGGGATCCTCACTTTGACCTCGGACCCTAGCCGTCCACGGACGGTGTTTCTCATCATCTTCTTGTTGTAGTTGTTCCACCCCAGAGTGAAGGTTTGGTCCTAGAACTTGCTCGAGGGTGGATGGATGTCTCGAGGTCCGTAAGACCGAGGGTTTCCCAGAACCTCTACCACCGTGGCTGCTACTACTGCCGTCGCCTATTGCTGAACCGACGATGAGCCCGTGGTGGGCACTTTAGCACTAGTCCTAGCCATCATCAAGGAGGCGATGAGATCGAAGATGAAGAGTGGTGGAGAAGAGAACAAAGACAGAGAGCTCGGGCGTTAGGAGTGTAAAAGATTGAAGGCTTCTTACCATCAAAACCACTTTTCTCCCCTTTTATAAGGAGGGTGGCTTGCACTGTATGCCCCAGGGCGACTATTGATATTCTTTTTCAAGCGACAACCCCATTAATGACGGGTGGGGCCATTACTGAGGAACATTTGAATCAAGCCTTAAACCATCCACAACGGATGGGATTTTAGGAGGTGACGGTTGTCTGAAGTGGCGGTTGGCTACCTAAGGCAATCCCTTTGGATTCTCGAACCAACGTTCGGGAAACTGATGTAATTAAGTGAATTGATCAAATAAATTTCAAGGGCCCACCACCGAAGTACTTTCGACTGGGAGTCCGGAGTTAGCCTCCCCTCTGAATTTGAAGCTATGACTTAACGACTGTGAGTATCTTTGATTTATCTAGTCCGGGGCATGAAATTATTTCTTGCGTATACTGCCCTCCTCACTATGCAGGACATTTGGAGAGGCATATTCGAGGGGCTACTGTTGGGGGAAATACTTCCATCCATATGGTAAATAGGAGGCTTCTCTTGAGGCTCCCTTCGAAGGAAAAGAGGAGTCGAAGCTTCGCTCCTCAAGGACGCAAACGATCAACAAAGCTTCGATGAAGGGAGCTTTTCCGAAGGGTTGCAGACTGAAGGGTTAAATGAGGCTTTGGTCAAGGAAACTCTCCGAAGGGTATCCTCCCGAATGGGCGCCGCAAAGAAGGATTGGACGTCTGCTTTACCCAAGTGTTCACATGACTTTTTACCTTTTTATACCTACGAGGGTTAAAGAACAGTGCCCTCTATGATGGTTGTAATTAGAGGGTAAATTGTTATTCTCCTTATGTATTCTTGCCTATAAATACCCCCTATTTACTAAGGTACATGCATCAAATCCATATATAATCAATAGACACTCCGAACTGTCCTCGGCTATTATCCTACTTGGAGGCCTAGAACAGTCCATAAACAACCATCTCAATTAATAACCCTTCGAGGTTTTTTAAACCTGCTAGCATAATCTTTTACGCCAACAAGATGTGTGTTTCTAATTTAACTAGGGGTACATATTTATAGTCCAGAGACTTCTCGTCCAAGCATTCTATCCTAACTAATTCTGGATTTATCTTCTTTTCAGCTTTATCTCCCTCCGCTCCTTGGCATCTGGTCATGTTGTAACAATATGGACGAGCTTCCTTGACAATCTTTGACTAGACTCTTTTTGACTTTCGTTGACCACACGACATCCTTGGTGGGCTCTGGGCTATACCAAATATTGGCATCAACACTACTCCAGACCATCATCCTCGTAGTAAGCAACCTCTGATGTTTTGTCAACAAGGGTGAGTATAAAAAGTACTCAACAAACCACCGAAATGCAGAATAATGCAAGTATAATGACAAGGTAGGCTAATGGCTCATATTTGCAAAAATGCACAATTTTTGATTAAGCATTTAGTGTGAGCGTGTTTATTATGCAGAATGTAAATTTCATGTATGAAACAATCCACTAACTCGAGTAGTACAACAGTACTCCCTCAAATAACGGTCCTTATAAACCCACACCCAATGCACATCCATAAAGGTAAACTAACTGCGGTGAACATTGCTCAACCCGCCCTTGACCGTGGGCTTGGCTTTTCGAAAAGATTATACTCTGATTAGAGGTGTACTACTATACCCACAAGGCAAGAACCCGGTGTTGACCAAAATACTACCATGGTACCTTGACCAAGTCCCTGCCAAAACCTTCACTATGGACCACTCCAACACCAGGACAACAGCACTAGGTTTCACCGGTGTGCTAACGCATTGGACCAACATCGTACCCCCTTTTGAGCCTCGTTGGTACAATCCATCCGCAAATGCAACTTGATCCCTCCGCTCGGTTCATCGAGTTGGAATGATCTAGACTTCCGGTTAGGCCTTACCCATTAAACTTGTGGTTAGTATGGAAGTGCTTCGCAACAGATCCCGCAGACTGGTCCTTATAGTGCCTCAGGTGCAACTAACCAATGCCCTCGCTTGCACCCAGAACCTACCATGCTAACATACTTAAACATTTTCCAATTCCTTCTATCTTTTAGAATACCAAGAGGTGAGATATAAATCGGGGAATAATAGAGTAGAAGTATCCATTCTATTCTATGACTCATTTTTAGACTACTAGCAATTGTGTCGATACTAGGGACACTAACTAATAAGTAATAATAAAGGTGACAAGGAAAAAGGTTCAAGAGCATGGCTTTGGTTGCACATCAAGGTCATGGGATCTAATAAATATAGTGTAAAGGCTTTAAATTGCACTAATGCATTTATATCCTGTGGGTTATAACAATATTTAGTTAAAAACATAGGCTCAATATGATTGAGGTAGGGGTGTGACTTGCCTTGGTCGGCGAATAGAGATGGTGGAACCTCGGGGTAGTACTCCGGATCCTCGGCGACGTCGAAATCTTCTCGGCGCGCAAAACGAGAACAATAAACAATTAAAATAAAATAAATGAACAGTACAAACATTTCAATTAAATTAGTTTAAGTTGTAGAGAATAAAAAGAGGGATTTAAGAAATTGAATGGATTGATTTGGAATTCAATATGGAAAAGATATGATTTTTAGAAGTTCAGATTCGTGCCCATGAAATGATAGAAACCTAAAAGGAAAAGAAATAATCACGTGATTATTCTTTGGGATTAAATGAAACAATCGATATGAGATCAACACACTCACATAGATAGAAAGAAATAGAATAATTGAACTTGAGTTGAAACAAGGGTAGATTGATGGATTATGATTCGATTGAAAACAAGGATGAGTCTAATTGAAGGCGATGATTGATTAGAAACAAAAGGGTACATATGGATTTAGTCGGACGATTGGAATATGAATGACAATGAGATCAATTAATTCAATATATGTTTAATGATCAACAAATATGACAATAGTATATCAAAATAACCATGTTATAGATGCAACGATTTAATCGAAGTGAATGAATAGGAAACCAAAGGTACGACATAATGGATATCTATAGATGTGATAATAAGGTATGTGGAACGACACATACCTTATTATAATGTAAACTAATGTATTTTAAATTTCTAACTATTTAAAATAAAAAGTTCAGAATGAACCTAGTGTTTCATTTATACTAGTATGAAAAGAATAAAAGATAAATTTTCCTAAAGTTGAAATGGACAAATTTGTGGTTTATCCTAAAGTGCATTTGAATATTTTATTAAATAAACATGAAATACTAAAAATAAACCTATTGTTTTTATTGTACCAACATGTAGAGAATAAAATTATGAATTTTCTGGAATTAAAATGGTTAAATTTGGAGTTAAAATGAGCAAGATATGAATTGCCAAAGTTTAAATCAATTTCTCGATTTTTATTTAAATTGAAAACGGTCTAAGGTCCACGGTGAACCAGATCCACCGTGAACCCGCGCACTATGCGCATGGTCCGGCCCATCCTGGACCATTGGATCTAGATCCAACGCTCGGGGTGAGGCGGGGACGTTAAGTGGCGATCAACGGCCCACGACGCTCGGTACCCCTTTGACCAGATGGACGCACGGGATTAAACCTCGCAAGGGCTTTAATCTACGCCGCTGGATCGAGATCGTGCGGCCAGAACTGAATCCGGCATGGCACGCGTCGGGAGGGGTAAAGTACCCTTCTCCCCCGACTCCGGTGAGGCATCGGTGAGCGATTCCAGCGACAACGAGGGCTACCCGACTTAGCTAGGGCTAAAAACAGAAAGAGGGGACTATGGGGAACACGAGGGTACCGGCGGTGATGGCGATGGTGAGCGGACGGCGACCGGCGATGTAGAGAGGCAATGAAGCTCATCGGGTTCTTGTCGGTGATGCGGTTCCGGCGGGGTTCGTCGACGTTGAAGGGGTGGCCGAGATCGGGAAGGCGCCTACGGTCACGATGGTGTAGTCGCCGAGGGTGGAGGGGGACTCCGGCGACGGCGAGCGGCGGCTGGAGCGAGGGCGGTGGTGTGGCGTTAAAGTGAGCGTCTCGGACGTTCTGTTCGATTCCGGAGCGAGATGGTGTGGGGGTCGAACGCGGTGGAGGCTAGGGGGGTAAAATAGGAGCTCCGGCGGGGTCAGAGGGGGGTCGCATGCATGGAAAGCCGAGGGGTTGTATTTGTTCACTGGCGAGGTCTCGCCATGCACAGTACCGCGATCCTAGGGCTTAAACGCGTGCCTTAACGCGTGTTGGGGGAGATAATCCCTGGAGTCAGCGGGGTGGGCCCCCAGCCGGAGGGCCCAGGCTTGATGACGGAGGCCGCCTTCCGGAGGAGCGTGGCCGGGGGTCACCTTCCGGAGGAGCGTGGCCGGAGGTCACCTTCCGGAGGAGCGTGGCCGGAGGTCACCGTCCGGAGGAGCGTGGCCGGGGGCCGCCTTCCGGAGGAGCGCGGCCGGAGGCCGCCTTCTGGAGGAGCATGGCCGGAGGTCACCCTCCGGAGGAGCAAAGCCGGAGGTCGCTCTTCGGCATAGGACACGGGAGCTCGTCCTCCGGAGGCTGAAGGCCCGGGGCTCTCGGCTGGCCCGGCGAGACGAGCTCAAAGAGAGTCACGGCGGGAAAAGGACCAGGCGGTCGTACGAAAGGACAGGATCGCGATCTTCTGAGCCGTGTCGGGCGGTACAGAAAGCATCCGACACGGCCGATACGCTGTCAGAGTCGAATCTTCTTGTCTGTACTATGTACCTCTTTGTCTGTACTACCGGTCAGGGTTGGTCGGGTGGCCGTTGGCAGCCCGAAGGCACTTAGTCCTCTGGGCGGGGCGCCCTATAAATACCCCTCACTACAGTTGTAACAAACAAGCGGATCAAGGCATTGAATACACTACCCTTGTTTTCCACTAAAACCTGCTGGTTCAATCCGTCGTTCCAACAACGCGTTTAAATGGCTGGCGGGCCTCGGGTGCATTAAACGGCGGCCATTGAAGGGGAGGGGGCCGACGGGAGCATATCCGAGGCGGAATCGGTGGCCGACAGAGTTAGGGGGGTGGCGCGAGGTGGACGATGGGTCCGATAGGTGGGCCAAGGCAGTCAGCGGGCGCGAGCGTACGGGCGTGGCGGCTGACGGGTGGGGTCGGGTGGTCAGGCACGCGCGCGGAGGGGGTGAAGGCTTTTGATGGGTGGGGCCCGTCTGTCAGTCTGGGGCGTGGGGAGGGAGTGGGCTAGGCCGGCCGATTGAGGGGGAATGGGGGAAAGGGGCCCGTTACTGTTTGAATTCTTTTTTGAATAAAAATAATTGCTAAAATTAGTTTAAAATATTAGGGCTACTTCCAAGGGTGATAAAAATCTGTAAAAATTCTCAAAAATATTTCTTGGCCTTGGGATCATATAAAATTTTTTCTAGCCTATGGTTTGGTTATTCCATCAAGGTTCTATTTCATTTAAGCCTATAAGGGTATTAAAGGTACTTCAAAATAAATTATTTCCACGAAAATTTTTGGGACGCAATTTAGAGCTAGGAGAATTTTAGAAAAAATACTCTTGTTGCGAGTAATTTTTAAATGAAAATTTTAAGCCCCTGTTTTAGTTTTCTTATTTATCGCTTTACTTTGAATGATTTTCTTAAAATTCATTTATTATTTACTTTATTTTATTTTTAACGCCTGATGAAAATCAGGGCATTATAGTTCTCCTCAAGTTCATAGGCATCGAAGAAGCGAAAGTGGTGATGTGTGAAGTACACGATGGCATATGCAGAACACACTAGTTGGCTCAGAAAATGAAGTGGTTGCTTTAGAGAGTAGGTTACTTTTGGTCGACTATGGTTGAAAACTGCATAAGGTATTACAAGGGATGTCAGGACTGTTAGAAGTTTGGAGCTATTCAGAGGGCACCTGTATCGGCAATGAACCCAATAATTAAACATTGGCTCTTCAGAGGGCGGGGCATCGATATGGTCGGCCAAATTTACCTAGTGTCAAGCAAGGGTCACAAGTTCATAATAGCAGCCACCGATTATTTCATGAAATGGGTAGAGGTCGTTCCACTCAAGAAAGTCACATCTGCTGATGTTATTGAATTCATCAAATAACATATAATATATCGGTTCGGGATCCCACAAACCTTCACCATAGACCAAGGGACAATTTTTGTGTCAGAGGAGTTCCAGCAATTCGCAGCTGGTATGGGGATCAAGCTCTTAAATTCATCACCATATTATGCACAGGACAACGGTCAAGTGGAAGCATCCAATAAGAGTTTGATCAAGTTAATAAAGTGTAAAATTAATAAGCAACCGAGGCGTTGGCATCGGTCCCTATTAGAATAACTATGGGCTTATCGGATGGCGCATCACAGATCTACCCAAGTACCACCATATCAATTAGTCTATGGCCATGAAGCGGTATTACCATGGGAAAATAACATCGGCTCGAGAAGGATCACGTTGTAAGACCAACTCATAGTCGACGATTACTATAATCTAATGATGGATGATCTAGAAGATCTAGCGTAGGTCTGATTAAGAGCCCTTCTCTACCACAAAAATGGTCTTTAGTGACGCAGTTTTAGTGACGGGTAAAAGACATGCGTCACTAATATACCTTTAGTGACAGGTGTGTTTACAACTGTCACTAAATACCTACCTTTAGTGATAGGTCTCAATGATGTTCGTCACTAATGAGTTGCCAAAATTCTAAAGTGATCTTTAGTGACGGGCAACGTTGAGACCCATCACTAAAGACCTACCTTTAGTGACGCATGTGAGACCCATCACTGAAGACCTATCTTTAGTGACGCGTAAATATCTAGACCCGTCACTAAAGACCTACCTTTAGTGACGTGTAAATATCTAGACCCATCACTAAAGACCGATGCATACAAAAAATTTTGAAAATTTAGGTGGGCAGAAGAACACTAGCCCAAAAATTTGGGCGGACAGAAGAACCCTATTATAAAGCTCCGTCTCCTCTCTTCAGTCTTTACTCTCAACCATTCTATAAATTCTCCCCTTCCTATCTCTACTTAATCTTTACCATTCTCATATCGATCGAGCTCTATCAATGGTAGATGACGTCACTGAAAGATCTACTCAACGGCGACCAGCGTTACTTCATGCTCTACCCGACCATGAGTTCATTGGTATTGGACTACTTCAACAAAGGGTACAGATTTATTACAATTGCTTCACCAAATCCTATTGCTTTCTCTCATCTATTGTTATCGGCTCTTTATCTCCTTTATCATCGTCATCTCTCCTCCTCTATTTTGTGTCAAGGTAGAGGCCTCACTGATGATGACCACATGGAAATCATATCAAGACAATGACAAAAATAATAGAAAGAGTGCCTCCATGACCACCTCGGATCTATTCTTCTTCTTCATCATCATCGCCTCTCCTACTCTATTGTGGCTCGGGGTAGAAGCCTCACTGATGACCACCATACAGAAATCACATCGGAATGATGATTAAAATGACGAAAAGAGACCCTCTATGATTATCTCACATCTAATCATTAACTCATTTGAACTAAAAGAAACTAAACGAAACTGTATAGAACAGATCTTAAATGAAAAAATATACCTTTAGTGACGCGTGAACATCTTTACCCGTCACTAATGGTCACCATTAGTGACGGGTATAGATGTATGTGTGTCACTAAAGGTGACCTTTAATGACGCGTGAACATCTATACCCGTCACTAAAGGTGACCATTAGTGATGGATAAAGATGTATACCCGTCACTAAAGGTCACCTTTAGTGACAGGTGTATACCCGTCACTAATGATAGGTCATTAGTGGCGCGATAAGGGTGACGAGTACGATGTCCGTTACTAATGACCCATTCTTAGGTAGTGCTTGAGAAAGTTGAGGAAAATAAAGAAAGGGTCACCAGGTTCTACAATAAGAAGGTAGTACAAAAATCATTTGAATGAGGAGAACTCGTATGGAAACTTATCCTACTGATTGGGTCTAAGGACAATCAGTTTGGTAAGTGGTCCCCAAATTGGGAGGGACCATTTCGGATACATCGAGTGGTACCTGGAAACGCCTATTTGCTTGAAGGTTTGAATGGAGAAGTATTCGGAAAAAGCATTGAATGGAAAATACTTGAAGAAATACTTACCAAGCGTTTGGATAAACACCTAGAAATCTACACACAAGATAGCCGATACCAATGGTATGACCTTTAGATGACCGATGTCGAAGCATCGCGCCTAGATGCCAAAAGCTCAAGTTCAATTCTGAGGATTCAAGGATAAGTATATTGTGAAAGGACATTTCAGGTTACAAGTCAAAAGACCCTATACAAAAAAGCCCATCAGGCAACCCCAATCGTCCGCGACCTAACTACACCCTCGCCCCGAAGGGTGGCCCGGCCTTTGGTGGGTGCGACATCGGCACTGCACGGGATGAACGGCATCAGCGAGTGAGGAGCCATGTTGAAGAACATGGACCTCATGGCTCAAGAGGTGATGAGTGATTGTCAACGGAAGTCAAAGAGGACATGAAGAGAAGAGAAGACCTGCTGTGTCTGGGCCACAAGTTACTCAGGTACACGGGCAGCGAGTGACTGTCGGGCAGAGGGGCCGCGAAGTCGGGCTGGAACAATCCAGGTGTTGATAGCAAAAAATGGCATTAATGGCTAGATTAGCAAAATATCAATTTTGGTGATTTGGGCCAAAAAATACACATGTCCAGGGTCCGTCCGAAGCCCTACAGGGCCGAAGTCCATTGAGCTATGGGCTCCGAAAGACTCTAGCCAGCCCATTTGCTTCGGCCGGGAAGCCTTCGGAGGCTCACGCCACCGAAGCTTCAGCCCGAGGAGCAGGCCTCAACGGGCCTAGCCGAAGCCCACTTAGGCAGAGATAGAGTTGTATGCGTTTCCGGCTTAGTTTTTATCTCTATCTAGCCGGGTTAATAGCAGATTAGATGAAAGATTAAGCCCCTATAAATAGAGAGGCAAGGCCGGTGTAGAGGCCCCCCAACTCAAACCAAACCAAAGCCCTATGCTTTGATCGTATTTACTTTACCTTTATTTTCCTGTACCTCTTCATGGGTTTGCCTAGAAGCCCTCTGCCAACCACTAAGGAACAGTGGTAACCCTTGTTACTTTGCTTGTGAAGTATCCGTTAATCTACGTAATAGATTGCTATCGCCTTATTACTTCGCCTGTGAAGTATCCGCTAATCTGCGTAACCGATTGCTACCTTCGCTACTAGTGCAACACTTAGCAAAATTTGGTCCTCAGGCCGAATTGGTATTTCGAATCATCTTTGTTGCAGGTTCCTACATTCGGATCTACTTTGCCGGAGGTGTCCGGAGCTGAGAGATCAGGTTCCGGAGGTCACCAGGACACCCTTCGGCAGGACTGCAGGCTCTGGCAATAGGCTTCGCTAGCATACTTCATCACAACGGGTTTCGCCATGACCATAGTTCGCACCGGACGAAGTTGCGCTCACGCGTTGCCCTCGCGTCATTATTCCGTAGTTTGCTGTATCGGAGATCTCACGCCGAACCCCGCTGTTCGGAGGTGATCATCACGTCCAGATCGGTTCCGGAGTCCATCTACGGCCGCATTGGTCCGAACGTCGAAGAAACCTTCGGCGGAGTACTTCGCACCAGACACCAAAGGTACACTTCGGTGACCCCTTCGCATCAGACTTCGAACCAGACGGGCTCCGACTGGTTTTCTGATTTTATTCTGTTGAAGTATATTTCTTTCGGCTAATTGGGTTATTTTGTGTGATCTGATTGCCTGGCGACTCCACTCCCTTATCACGACTAAGGGAAGTCGGAACGCGACGCCGGTGCTGCGTCACGCTTAGGCTTGTCCCTAAGTATCCGCACACTTTTGGATCGTCGAACTGACCCAAGTGCGGGACCACGTTTCCGTGTCAACACACTTTTTGGCGACTCCGCTGGGGAAGGCTACGCCAACATGACAAGTGCATCTACATCAGCGACTGGTACATCTACATCGACTACTACGTCTAAACCGCCGATGGACACAATAGGAGGCGCGAATATCGACAACCGCAACATCTTGACACCTACACTTGAAGATATCCCCGCAGAAGACTGAGCAGAGATCGAGGCAAAGTCAAAGGCGCTCCAAAACATGATGCTTGGGGGCTATGTTAAGACACGTGCAGGCTTCATCAAGCGTGACATCATCACCCCCAACCTCGCTCAGGTCCTGAGAAACCATGTTGAATAATATGGTTTTGATACTCCAGATGTGATGAGTGATTGTCAACGGAAGTCAAAGGAAGAGAAATAAAGACCTGCCGAGTCTGAGGCGCATGTGACTCAGGTACACGGGAAGCGAGCGACAGCCGAGCAGAGGAGCCGCGAAGTCGGGCTGGCCCAATCTGGGTACATGGCTAGGAGCGGCAGATGATCCACCGGTCTGTTGACTGGGTTTGACTCAGGTACACGAGCGGGGAGCGATTGTCGGGCTGAGGAAGCTGCGGGGTCGGGTAGGCCCAATCCGAGTACCCGGTGCGAAGACGGTGGACACTTTGTCAGTTTCGGCACAAAACTGACAACCTATGATTAATTCGTTTTTAGGATATTAATATTTAATTTTTAAGTTTAGAATATTTTTATTTGAGTCAGGTGTTTTTTCTAAGATTATTTTAGTAATTTTCGGAATTTATTTTAGAGTCAGTATTAATTTACCCTAGGGGTAAATTAGTCTATTCATGTATTAGGAGTCGCCTATAAATAGGCCCCTATTCCCCCTAGGGATAGATGACTGTTTTTAGATCAATCTACAATTTATAGTCCAAGTTTTCCTTCCTCCACCGTCGTTAAAACTTTTCCCATCTATTTTTTGCGTGGTGGTGTTTTTCGGCATAAAGCAGCGGTAGTCCGATGGCGCACGGCGTGCTGTGTTTCTTCAGCCAACGGGGCCCACAACCTTGCACGGTGGCCAAGACCGGAGGTTCCGGTGTTTTCCCTAGGCGGCACACACAGTTTTTTGCGCCAGGGAGCTGCGTTTTCGGTTGGTGATCACGTGAGGCGCTGCACTGCTTTCCACGGCGTGATTTCCGTTCCGCACGGCAGCGTGGGCCCCACGCGCGGCTGCAATAGCTTAGCCGGCCGGCGTGCAGCGAACAACTTTCCTTGCACGCGTCACGCGGCTGACGCAGGCACTGGGGCGTGAGAAACAACACGGTGGCCGGGAGAATTGTTTGCCAGCTAGCAGCGAAGTGGGCCCCACGACACCGGTTAAAGCTGCAGCGCACTTGCACGTTTCTCTAGCACGGTGGACACGACACTTGCAGCTGTGCCTCGATTCCCACGGCATCACGCATGGCGACGTCAGGTGACGATGACGTAGGTAAGTTTCTAATCTCCTAGTTTTTAGTAGATCATTTTTAGAGATAATCATCCATTAATTAATTAGCGGAAAATTTGTTTAGGAATTTCGTGTTATTTTAATATGCCAAACTATTTTTAGTAATCGCATATTTTTATTTATATTTGTTTAATCTGCTTATATAAAAAGTACAGAAAAGTTTATTAGTCGCAATAGTTTTTTAATTCTAGTCTTTACTTGAAATAATTTTAGGTTATTTCTGAATTAATTTTTGGATGATCCATATTTTATTCAGTTAATTAGTATAATATTTTTAGACTGCAATTTGAACATTTATTAAGATATTTAGTGTGTTTTATTACGTCATTAAATATTTCTAGTACCCATTTTTGTTTATTGCAGTGATTCTTTTTAGTTTAGCTTTAATATCATTTTAATTAGGACACCGGTAATTTTTAGGCTAGACAACTATAGTACCAGTAATTTACTTTACTAATATTATTTGTCTGGTTAAGTTTGTTTGGGTGTTGGGGTTTTATTGTTTCATAAGAATTTTTTTGGCGCCCATTCACCCCCCCCTCTGGTCGCTACTTTCGGTCCTACAAGTGGTATCAGAGCAAGGTTACGGTTTTCTAATATCTTAACCGATTCTAACCTAGATAGTGACCATGATGTCTCCTCGCAAAATCCCGTCCCTACAGGCTTTTGGCTACACTTATTGGAAGACTCGCATGTGAGCATACCTTATGAGCCAGAGCTCGGACATATGGGAGATTTGTGTTCATCCTACTTTCACCATATGGACTATTGCTGTGGATACTGCTACAGATGTAGTTACACAGCATCAAAATAATAGTAAAGCGGTGAACATTTATTTTCTGGTCTAGGTCCTAGTGAGTTTGAGCGTGTTAGCCATCTCACCACTGCTCGAGAGATCTGGGCTACCCTCCAGGCACACCATGAGGGGACAGCTCAGGTCAAGGCTAGGCTCTACCAGACCTACCGACATGAGTATGAAAATTTCTCACAGTAGCCGGGTGAGACTATTGAGGCTTTGTTTGGTCGTTTTCAATCGATCATTAACAAGCTTCGCGTTAATAAGGCTGAGGGTGATCAGTTGGTCTCGGATCATGAACAGGCGCTTAAGGTACTCCATACCTTGGATCCTAAGATCTGGGAGATCAAGGTCTCTTCTATTGTTGAGAGCACGTCTTATGATACATTGACTGTCGCAGAGCTTTTTAGTAAGCTCAAGGCCTCAGAGGTCGATATCCAGTTGAGATCAAATCTCACTAATTCTAGCTCAAAGACTCTGGCGCTTGCGACACCGTCGGCTGATCCTAATGCCATGAGTTGTATTACCTTTTCCTTGATGTCTATCTCCGAGGAACAACTTGATACTCTAGGAGATGATGATTTGTGCCTGTTTAACAACCGGGTGCGACGTGTCAATGATAAGCGAATGTTTAAGAGACATGACACAAAATCCGGATGCTTTGAGTGTGGTGACCTAGGTCATTTCATCGCCGACTGCCCCAAGCAGAAGAATTACAAGAAGGGCACCGGCGGCAACTCCTACAACTCCGGCAAGTATGACAGCTCCACAAAGGGCAAGCCCAAGACAAGATTTTTTCGAAAGGCTCTAAAGGATTACAGGCGTGAGAACAAGAAGCGAGACAAGACCTTCTTCGCCGAGATGGAGAAAAGATACTCCAAGAGATCCTCGTCTTCCTCCTCATCTTCAAGTTCAAGTGATGAAGAGATCATGATCAGGAAGGGGAAGGACAGGGACAATCCAACGGGCCTCTGTTTCATGGGCTTCGGGGACAAGCCGAAGAGTCGCTCATGTCACAGCCGAAGATCCCACAAGAGCTTCTACTCAATGGCTCTTGGGGAGAAGAAAGAAAACGACTCCTCCGATGACTCTGATGACGACGATGATGAGAAGGCGTCTTCCTATGAACAAGAAGTTGTTAATTTATTAGAACAGAACCGTTAGGAGCTGAAGTATCGGGAGAAACTACTTAGAGGGGCTAAGAAGAGGATAGATGAGCTTGAGAGTGAGCTTGTCATGGCGAATGGCAAGATTGAGAGTCTGTCTTCTTCCCCTTGCTTGGGTGATAGTGGTGAGTGTCCCAACTGTGAGTTTTTGTTGTGTGACCTGACGACTCTTAAGTCCAGGTACACAGAGAGAGTAGATGAGAGAGACGCCTTGGCCACTGAGCTTGAGAGCGCTCAACAGGAGCTAAAAGATGCTCATTCCAATGTCGTCGCACCTTGTGTGGACTGCCCATCCCATTTAGCTAGTATAGCTGAGCTGAGAGCCAAGAGTGATGAGTAGTTGAGCGAGTTAGCTGGAGTGAGAACTGAGTTGGAGCAGACCAAGCTAGAGCTTGAGACCTTGACAGTTCCACCCACTGTTTGTGAGAACTGTTTGTCCATGAGAATGGAGTTGATCAAGCTAAAAGTAGATAAGTCTGTCAATATTGATAGAGAGTGTGAGATATGCTTGTCTTAGGTGGATGTGTTAGCTTCTTTGAGAGAGGAGCTAGCTGATGTTCAGAACGAGAACTTTTACCTCCGTCAGATCCTAAGTTGGATTAGTGCCAGAGAGCCACAGCTCGGCATGATGATCCAGCAGTTCAAAAGACCGGATGGGTTTGGGGTAGGTTACACCTATACCAAGGCTGATTTTGAGAGTGCTATTAGCCGAGTAGTGGAGTGGAGTAAGATGACTCCTAAACAGAGATATCCCAAGACTCACTCCACTGAGTCCTTTAAGGATAGTCAGCCCAAGGATGGAGTGTTCCAAGAACAACCTAAAGCTCCACCTAAGAAGCAAATCTGGGTCCCAAAGCCTAAAACTCTTCACACTTCTCTTGATTCTTTACCTGGACCCTCTCACACCAAAGATGATACACCAAACACCACCAAGCCTAAGAATCCCAAGCCTCAACCACATACCAAGAAGCCTACCTATCATTGTGAGTTTTGTTAGAGAGACGGGCATCTTGAGAAGTTTTGCTTCAGGAGGAAGCGGGTTGAGTGAGCAGAGAGAGCTTGAGGTGGGCAGGAGCAGTTCTACCAGCAGGGTGGTAGACAGAGAGTTCCTCGACGTAGAGAGAGGCTAGAGGCCAGGCCACGTCGTTTAGGTGGTGGTAGAGGAGACGGTTTTTATGATCGTGCTCTGGAGGGTGGTTTTTATTCTGGCAGAGTTCCAGATCGTTATGGATACGACTTTGGACCTTGTGGACGTGATTTTAAGAAGAATAGAGGACCGCGCTTTGATCCGCGTTTCGGTCCAGACTCATATGATTCTTTTTGCTTTCCTACATATGAGCAGATGGCTCGACACTGGTTTAGCACTTTTGCTAAACTTGGCATTGGACCGTTTGCGCCCACTCATGATTATTGATCTTGATTTGGGAGTTGTGTATCCTTTTTAGGATATTTTGAGTCAGTTTTTTCTTCTCTTCTTTATTTTTTATTGAGTCTTTTTGTGTGCATTCATATTATGCATAATCATAAATCACATTTTGAGCTTGCTTCTGTTATATGATTAATCTGCTTTACTCTCTCTAGCTAGTATATGTTTTTGATTACTTGTCGATGATCATGTTCTGTTTCAGTTCACATGACATATCTGATATTTGTCATATGCATGGATTTTATGTTTTAAATTTGGAAAAATGATCACCATTGCTTCTGTAACTAACATGTGTAGGTTGAATGCTTTCGCTATCTTTTACATGCATTGTAGCTAGATCCTTACTTAGATGCAGATATGCAACTTGGACATCTATATGCTTTAAATATGAAAAATGTGTTATAAAAATGATAAAAATTCAGAAAAATGAGAAACTTATGCATTTTTATGATTATTAGAAAAGATCCAGGTGGGTTTGCTTTGTCGCATTGCATTATTCTGGACTGCTTACCATAGCACCTTGGTATTAACTAGGACGGTGTAATGTATGCCAAGACCAATGTCTTAAACTTCTGATGGTCCAGTTCTGGCCTAGGTTTGACTTGGTCGATTAGCATAAGGTTTGACATGCAAATAACCCCTGGCAGAAATGAGAAAAAATATAAAGGAAAAAGAAAAAGTCTGAGAAATTTAAAAAGATGACAAGTTTGCTGAAGCACTTTGTTTTGGACAATGCTTATCTTGGTAGATATCAGTTAGCTTTTGCATATCATGTTTTACCTTGCTTGTCATCTAGAAAATGTGTTGATGCTTTTGTTTTTGCACCGATCATGTCATGTATCTTAGACACTATATCTTTTGCTATACCTGTTAGATGTTGTAATTGCAGTCAATCATATCTAAGAAACATGCTTTTCACACTCCACCTGCACCCCATCTGCATTCATGGCATATTTTAAGGGGGAGCTGCATTTCAGGGGGAGTTTGTGTCTATGTCTCTTTAGAGTGCATTTAGTCTCACTTGATGAGTCCAATTGTCAACAAGGGGGAGAAATTTTGGAGTTTAGGGTTAAACTTTTAGCTCTCTCTGGGATTTATTTTAGGGGGAGTTCCTTGTAGGTAATTTTTGCACTTGTTTTTGAGTTTTTATTTTTGGTTAACCATAATGACCAGTTTTCTTGCTTCTGTTTGGTTTTTGGTCATTAGGGTTAAGCTTTTATTTTCTTTCTTCTATTTTCTTTTGTCTTTGATTTCCTGTTTCCACATGTTTTGCATGTTCTGAAGATGAGCTGAAGAGGGTGTTGACAATGCACTCATCAAGGGGGAGATTGAGAAACCATGTTGAAGAATATGGTTTTGATACTCCAGATGTGATTAGTGATTGTCAATGGAAGTCAAAGGAAGAGAAATAAAGACCTGCCGAGTCTGAGGCGCATGTGACTCAGGTACACGGGCAGCGAGCGACAGCCGGGCAGAGGAGCCGCGGAGTCGGGCTGGCCCAATTTGGGTACATGGCTAGGAGCGGCAGATGATCCACCGGTCTGTTGACTAGGTTTGACTCAGATACACGGGTGGCGAGCGATTGTCGGGCTAAGGAAGCTGCGCGGTCGGGTCGGCCCAATCCGAGTACCCAGTGCGAAGACGGTGGACGCTTTGTCAGTTTCGGTGCAAAACTGACAACCTATTATTAATTCGTTTTTAGGATATTAATATTTAATTTTTAAGTTTAGAATATTTTTATTTGTGTCAGGTGTTTTTTCTAAGATTATTTTACTAATTTTCGGAATTTATTTTAGAGTCAGTATTAATTTACCCTAGGGGTAAATTAGGATATTCATGTATTAGGAGTCGCTTATAAATAGGCCCCTATTCCCCCTGGGGATAGATGACTGTTTTTAGATCAATTTACAATTTACAGTCCAAGTTTTTCTTCCTCCGCCGTCGTTAAAACTTTTCCCATCTGTTTTCTGCGTGGTGGTGTTTTTCGGTGCAAAGCAGCGGCAGTCCGATGGCGCACGACGTGCTGTGTTTCTTCAGCCAGCGGGGCCCACAACCTTGCATGGCGGCCAAGACCAGAGGTTCCGGTGTTTTCCCTGGGCGGCACGCACAATTTTTGGCACCAGGGAGCTGCATTTTCGGCTGGTGATCACGTGAGGCGCTGCACTGCTTTCCACGGCGTGCTTTCCCTTCCGCACGGCAGCGCGGGCCCCACGCGCGGCTGCAACAGCTTAGCCGGCCGGTGTGCAGCGAACAGCTTTCCTTGCACGCATCACGCGGCTGACGCAGGCACTGGGGTGTGAGAAACAACACGGCGGCCGGGAAAATTGTTTGCCAGCTAGCAGCGAAGTGGACCCCACGGCGCCGGTTAAAGCTGCAGCGCACTTGCACGTTTCTCTAGCACGGCGGACATGGCACTTGCAGCTGCGCCTCGGTTCCCACGGCATCACGCACGGCGACGTCAGGCGACGATGACGCAGGTAAGTTTCTAATCTCCTAGTTTTTAGTAGATCATTTTTAGAGATAATCATCCATTAATTAATTAGCGGAAAATTTGTTTAGAATTTCGTGTTATTTTAATATGCCAAACTATTTTTAGTAATCGCATATTTTTATTTATATTTGTTTAATCTGCTTATATAAAAAGTAAAGAAAATTTTATTAGTCGTAGTAGTTTTTTAATATTAGTCTTTACTTGAAATATTTTTAGGTTATTTCTGAATTAATTTTTGGATGATCCATATTTTATTCAGTTAATTAGTATTTTATTTTTAGACTGCAATCTGAACATTTTATTAAGATATTTAGTGTGTTTTATTACGTCATTAAATATTTCTAGTACCCATTTTTATTTATTGCAGTGATTCTTTTTAGTTTAGCTTTAATATCATTTTAATTAGGACACCTGTAATTTTTAGGCTAGACAACTATAGTACCAGTAATTTACTTTACTAATATTATTTGTCTGGTTAAGTTTGTTTGGGTGTTGGGGTTTTATTGTTTCATAAGAATTTTTTAGGTGCCCATTCACCCCCCTCTCGTCGCTACTTTCGGTCCTACAAGTCTAGGTAACACCTGTATCGCCTCGTTTATCTTATTTAGAGATTGAGCAAAGAATAGCCGCATCAGTAGATCAAGCAATTAGCGCTTCGCTAGCCAACCATTTAGATTCGGTAGTCAGCTCCCAAGTAGAGGCAACTCTTAGGAGGATTGGCTTTACTAAGGCCGTACCACCAGTTCCTATTGCTAGTGCACCTCCGACAAACCACATATACGGTAGGACTAACGACAGCACTGGCACAATCATGTCTCCAGCCTCAACACTTATGGCCGAGACCAATCATTACACCTATAGTAAAACCAACACTGCGTACCACGCAGCACCACCTGTGTCGATACCCGCGCTGCCCGCACCACACACGCAGACACCCGGACACGAGCACATCATACAAATAGCGCGTAGGGAAGAGGCCCGTGGCCGACACGCTGATATCCCACCGAGTGTCGCGCCCCCGCATGAGAGGCGCACACAAGCAACATACCAAGATGACATAGAAGAGCGGGTCCGCGCACTATTTAGAGAGTGTGCCAGCTTTGTGCCCAAGGGACGGGTTAGGGTTTACCGTAAGCCATACCCCAACCATGTTGATACAGTACCCTACCCCCACGGCTATAGAATCCCTGAATTCACTAAGTTCGATGGCAAGGGTAGCAAGACTACACTAGAGCACGTTAGTCAATTTTTGGCACATTATGGAGAATTTAGCGGGATAGATGCTCTAAAGGTTAGACTATTTTCTCTCTCGCTATCCGGCACCGCTTTCACTTGGTTTTCGGCGCTCTCGCCGAACTCTATCCAAACGTGGGATGATTTAGAGTGGAAATTCCATGATTATTTCTACACGGGTGAGACAAAACTCAGGCTTTCGCATTTGACATCGGTTAACCAGAAATCTAACGAGAGCGCTTCTGAGTATATCAAGCGTTTTAGGGATACTAGAAACCGATGTTTTAGCCTTAATATTTCAGAAAGGGACTTGGCAGAATTAGCTTTTAACGGGTTACGTTCCGAAATTAAAGAGAGGTTAGATAAACAAAACTTTCTAGAAGTTAACCAAGTTTTACAACAGGCTCTGGTCCAGGAAGGCCGAACTAAAGATAAAAAGTTTATTAAGACATTTAGCAAGCCTAGGGCTGAAATCCACATCATGGAACGTTCTGACGAGGAAGAATTGGAAGAGGATGATTCGACCGATATGTATGCGGCCGAATGGGTTTGGAACACTAAAAATAAACATGTCACCTGCTACGAGTTACGACCATCCCCCACAAAGAATCGACTTAGTGAGGTCAAGTACTCATTTGATATAACTAAATGTGATAAAATATTTGATTTTCTTTTAAAAATTCAGCTTCTCAGGTTACCTAAGGGTCAAGTCATTCCACCTGCCGATGAGTTAAAAGAAGCATCCCTACTGTAAGTGGCATGATTCGCATTCGCATAATACTAATGATTGCAATGTTTTTCGACGACAGATACAATCGGCCATAAAAGAAGGACGATTGAAGATAGATCATGATCCGAAGATGAAGTTGGATAAAGATCCTTTTCCCGTCAGCGCCGTCGACCTCGGCGAAAAGAAGGTATTTATTCGGCCAGAATAGGCTGAGTCGGCTAATGGGAAAGATGTAATTGTTGGAGAACCACGCACTCGCACACTCGTACCAAAGAATCCAGAGGTAGGGGTGTGGAAACAGAACATTAATACCCCTTCGGCTAAGGCTCACAAGAGGCCAAAGGTGACGTATAACATGCTGTTGAACAAGCATTGAAGAAGGGCCACAAAGACTGGTCCACACACTCAAAAGCTAAAGCAGCCAAAGGGTCTGGGACTCTCGGAGGATAGCTTCGGACCAAAGCAGCCGAACCCTCCGCACGGGGGCTCCGGGCCACAATGGCCTGACACTGCACCGTGGTTTCGAGCCGCAATGGCCGAACCCCCCTTACCGTCACTTCGGTCCCCAATGGCCAAACCCCGCACCATGTTGGAATTCTCTGATGGGAGGCTTCGGCCCGCACTAGTCGAACATACCTCCAGCCTTGCAGGACCCTTCGCTGGTGTGGTCCAAGATACCTTCGACTTGGCCGAACCCCTCTTCGGGTAATGAGTTCGGCTCACAGTGGGCGATGCCACTGGAGCCGCCGATGCCCCCGCCATACGACTGGGCGGGGACCCCGTGGGCTCCGCATGTATCCGGGTCAGGGTACCCTCCGCAACCTAACACTATGCCTTATTTTCCTTCGGAGTGTTATGGATGGCAGGGGCAAACAGACGCAGCGGAGGGGGCATCGTCCACAGACTGTCCGTGGTGCCTCAAAATCGGACCACGCAGAGCGAAGCCGAAGGGTGCGAGCACGCGGAGGTCGAGGTCAGGGAGTCCGAGGCCATCACCATCAGAGTTGGGTCTCAGGAAGTCCCAATCCCGAAGACTTTATCACCAAGGTCTAACGGAGATAAGCCCCATGCTTCGGCCGAGCTCTGCGGCGAAGCTTGGTTCGGTCGGCCGAACGAGGCCTGTCCATATGATGGGGTTCGCAGCGAAGCCCTCTCCGAACACAGGGTGCATAAGGCCGAAGGGTACAATACCACTTCGGCCATAATTAATGGGAGCCAAATAGTTGCACCCGGCACCAAGCCGCAGCCATTTTGGGCCCCTCCAAGCAAGTCCAAATTACAGAAGAGATGCCTGCAAAGACTACGGGCATAGGAGATGCGTGAGAAGAAAGATGAGGCCGAGCGCGACACTATCTTCGAAGAAATCCGCCCTCGGCCAGCTATAAAGCAGGTATGGAGGGAGAAGTCAGTTGAGATAAATAACCCGGCTCCTAGTCCGAGTGATGACGACGACATGCTTGACGACGATTACTCACCCATCTCTGAAGAGCCCATGCCCCAGATGATGGACATCAACATCGTCACGCTGCCCGCCGAGTTCACCCTACCACAGGACGAGGCCGAGGTCGCTCAATTGAACCTCGGTCCGTGCAACGCCATCTTCGAGAAGCCCGAGGACTTGGCTCGTCATCTAAAGCCTCTCTACGTCAGAGATCACATTGATGGAAAGTCGATTTCCCGAATGCTCGTCGACGGCGACGCTACTGTTAACTTAATGCCCTACTCGTTGTTGAAGAAACTTGGCAGGGATGAGGATGACCTAAAGAAGACCAACTTGATGCTCAACGACTTCAACGGCGAGAGCTCCGAGGCCAAGGGAGTACTCTCTATGGAGTTGACGGTGGGCAACAAGACGTTGCCAACATCATTTTTCGTTGTCGACATACAAGGTAACTATAGTATACTACTCGGGCGCGACTGGATTCACGTGAACTATTGCATTCTTCTACTCTACACCAGTGCCTGATACAGTGGGACGGCGATGAGGTGGAGGTCATTCCCGCATATACTTCGGCCCAAGTAGCATTGGTCGATGTGTCGGTTGACGCCGTCCATAACAAAGTAGAGTGTTTGTCGGGTAGAGATCTTTCGGATTACGATTTTGTTAGCGTATACGGAGGACGGTTTGTACCAGTGTCTGTAAAGCCGGCTGGAGTAGAACGGCTGTTTTTGTATTAATAGTCATGTCTAGCAAGAGTAATCTAGATTGGCTAAAGTCTCATGTGGAGCAATATCGGTCTAGTAAAGACGGTATCGCCGAAGCCATCGGGGACTTTAGCGAAGTAGAAAAATTAAGACAAGGTTTTGTGTCGGCCGACCCCTTGGAGGAAGTTGACATAGGTAATGGTAGCATCCCAAGGCCGACTTTTGTAAACAACATTTACAGCCCGATGAAAAGGCTGAAGTAATAAAGTTACTTCGGTCGTATGTCGATTGTTTCGCATGGGAGTATAGCGAGATGCCAGGGTTAAGCCGCGAGCTCGTGGAGCATCGGCTGCCTATCAAGCCCAGATTTAGGCCTTATAAGCAGCCTCCCCGTCGCTTTAATTCGGCTGTCTATGACCGAGTTAAAGAAGAAGTGGAGCGACTACTCAAGGCTGAATTTATTAGGCCGTGCAGGTACGCGGAATGGGTTGCTAACATTGTGCCTGTAGAGAAGAAAGGGAGCGGCAAGATACGGGTGTGCATTGATTTCAGGGATCTGAACAGAGCCACTCCAAAGGATGAGTGTTGGCGTAAAAGATTACGCTAACAGGTTTCTGTAGAAAAGAAACTAACAAACGAAGTGTTTGCGAAGCAAACTGTTCTAAGCCTCCAAAAGGATAATAACTTAGAATAGTTCGAAAGTGTGTATTGATTCACTTGTAATCGGTCCCTATTACAGGGTGAAATGGGGGGTATTTATAGGCCCAAACATTAAGGAAAAGACCTATTTACCCCTCTATTACAACCGACATTAAGGAAACTATTTGTTTTCCTTAATAGGGCTAAAATGGTAAAAGACTAATCTAATAGGATAGAAGATAAGTCTTCCATCTTAGCTGGCAGAAAAGATCCTGGAAAGCTTTGGTTCGAAGATATACTTCGAACCAATGCCAGTCTTCGGACTCCTGACGAGGTTCCAAGCCGCCTTCGAAGATGACCTTCGGACTATCTTCGAACTGGTTGGCTGTCTTCATGTTGCTTTGGCAATAACCCCGAAGATGGGATATTTTCCCCCAACAGTAGCCCCTCGAATACGCTTCTCCGTTCAGCCTGTAACGTTAGGAGAGCAGTATACGGAAAGAAAAGATAACTAATCATAGGGGTTATTAATTTTTGTTTTATCTCCGAAATACATGAAGATATGAACTTCGAATCAGTCATAAAGTAATTACTTTTCAAACTATCTTAGAACTGACTCAGGAAGTTCGAAAGTCTTTTTAGACTTAGAAAATATAACCGTTAGTTCCTGTTCTAACGGAGTTATATGAGGCGTTATTTTCGGAGGAAAATAACAGGCGAGAATGCGAAAGGGCGGAGCCCAAACGGTAACAAACGGAAAGTTTTGGGTTATAAATAAAGAACTCTGGAACTTACTCGATTACCTTTTCACCGCTCGCTCCCAGTCAAAAGCCTTTTGAGTTCTTGAGTTCTTGAGCCCTAACTCTCGAGTTCTTGAGCCCTAGTTTCCGTTCTCTCAAGTTGATCCGGCAATCGCGATGGTGAAGACCAAAGGATCTGCGCCGCCTTCGACCTTGGCTCGGCAGCAGGCAGCCGCAGCAGCAGCGGCGGCAACATTGGCGGCGACACCCTCGATGCAGGCGGCAATGTCCATGGCGGCAGGGGGGAGAAATCCCCAAATCCCCGATGACCAAGGTCTGTGCCCTCCATCGACCAAATATTTGGATCAGTCCTTTGAATTGGGACCTTCGACCTGCAAAAGAGAGTCCTTGGCAATCACAGCAGGGGGTAAGATTAGCAATGGGGTAATGGTTCGAAAAACAGGCAAAGAAGCAATCCCATCACCAAGACCCGGAGAGGTCGTAGTGTTCGAAGCTTTTTTCGAAGCAGGCTTGGGCCTCCCTGCTGTAGATTTCTTGGCCGAAGTCCTTGACTTGTTTCATGTAACCCTCCCCCAACTGTCTCCGAACGCTGTAGCCAGACTGGCCATCTTCGAATGGGCACTGAGAGCCGAAGGTTGTGAGGGGAGGGCTGAAATCTTCGCTGCGTTGCATAGAGCGACTTGTCAACCAAAGACCTTCGTAGGCTCCGGAGGTGAGAAGGTAGTAGTCTCCTTTGGAAGCATCAATTTTAGGCTTCGTGATGAATATGCACTGCAATTCCCTGCCAAGGCCATCAATGCTAGATGGTACACCGATTGGGTTCTGAGGTGGTTTTATGCTGAAGTTGGAGTGGGTAGTCCTCTGGCTGGTCCCCTCAAGGAAATCCAGTTCCGGAAGGAAGCCTTAGTGCAACCTGACGAAGGTCAACTCGAAGCTCGCCTCAACTTGCTTCAGAAAATCAGCAAAAGGTTGAGCATGCGGGACTTAGCCGAAGAATTCATCGGACTTCAAATTTCTCCGTTGATGGCCAACTGGCCTATCGTCTTCGAAGATGACTCGGAAGGCGGTCTTCGCAAGATAAACTATACTTCGAGCCCTGCAGGTAACTTCGAAACCAACATGCATAATACATATTTACTTCGAAGAAAGATTAACTTGAGTTATTTTTTAGCTTCTTCAGCCCCTATTACTTCAGAGCAAATTATAAGGGCTTCGGAGAAGATCTTGGGTGCTCCAACTCCGTCAGAAAAGGAATGGCGAATCAAATTAGTCGGAAGTTGGGAGCGATCTAACAGAGTATGGGGAATGCTGGAGTTAACTCCGCCTCCTCTGATGGACTGGGTGCCTCAAGAGAAAGGACCCAAGAAGAGAGTAGCCGAAGCTGGAGCATCCAGCTCCGCAAGGACTCCGACGAAGAAGGTGGCTCGGAAGCCGAAAAACCTTGCACCTTCGAGCTCAAGAGCTTCGGCTTCTAGCTCTAAAGAAGACGAAGGTACTTTACTAGTAAGATTAATTGACGAAGATGCAGCTCAACGAAGTATTCTCATTGAAGACACTGCAGGTATTCCGGAGCCTCAAGCCAACATCGAAGAAGTAAGAGCTCCGGATACCCAGGGAGAACAAAACGAAGCCCCTATGGGTGTGAATGAGGCCGAAGTGCCTGCGAACATACCGGAGTCTGGAGACAATGTTGATCAACCAATGACTTCGGTAGCTCAGGAAGGCACAACTCAGGCCGGAGTTTCAGTGGATGAAGGGGGAGTCGAAGTCACTATGGCTTCGATTCTCGAAGAAGTAACGAGGGCTCTTCAGGACGATGCTCCTGTAGCCCAAGATTTAACGGCTGATTCGGATGAGGACTACACTTATGATCCTCCGATCAGCCCGGTGCTCGATATTCCAGAGAATATCGAAGGTAAATTTTGCTTAATTCTTATCAATTTTTGCAAAATTATACAATGTGTAATATTTTTGGTTTTTTCAGAGCCTCCTGTTGTCGAAGTATCCCTCGAAGATACAACTCTAAGACCTTCGACAACTTCGGGGCCGCAACCGGGAGTTGCTCTACCGGGGCCTGGAAGAGGAAAAAGACACATCGAGCCCCTCCCAGCTCAAGGATCAACTTCATCAGAGCCAATGGACGAAAGTGAATCGACTGAGGGGGGGCCATCTTCTGAAGTTCCAAGGGCCTCGGAAGAGACCTCCGAACCTTCGCTAAGTAGGGCTGACCAGAAAGCTTCGAAACTGATTCCTCTCATAACTCCTTTTTTGGAGGAGAAAACCGGACTTGGGACTTTGGTTAAACCTTTGGGTGAAGCCAGTCGCCAAGTCGGGGAAACAGAACTGGTAGCCCGCTTAAGTAGAGTGAAGGGTTCGGAGCTTAGCCTTGCTGTGGAAAGAGCAGCTTATCAGGTATAAAGCATCTTCGAACCAAATAATGAATTATATATGAATAATTTCTTATTCTAGTTTTTCTTTTTCTTAGCAAGCAGTCTTAGCCCGCGCTGCAGCTTTGTCGAATGAAAACGAAATCGCTCAACTTCGGGAAGAGAACGAAACTCTTCAAAGAAATCTTAACTTCTCCGAAGGTCGAGTATCTCAAATGGACAATGTGATAATAGCAGAGCGAAGGGCTAGACAAAGTTTGGAAGCTGCAAGGAAAGAGCTCGAAGCAGAAAGAGTTGTGCTTCGAGCGGAGATTGAAAGACTGCGGACGGAGGATGCTGCGAAGGACTCCGCACTTGTAAGGCTGCAAGAAGAGGCTGGCCAGCTCCTAACTCAAAAGAATGCTTTGGCTACGGAGAACGCTAGAATCTCCGGAATTTTAACTGAAACGACTTCGGCCAAGGATATGCTTATTGAAGAAAAGGTTAAGTCCGAGAAGGTGGCTTCGGAGGTCATCGAACAGATGTTAGGTGTCTTGGAGTACTTCGGTACTACTGGATCACTACCTTCGGATGACAATGTAACTCTGCTGCGCCGGCTAAAGAGGATCCAAGGAGCAGCGAAGCAAATGAAGACGGCAGGCATACGTTATGGAGAACTCTCCGGACAAGTGTCTGCCCTTGGAATACTTCGCTACTACGAGGATTTGGGCCGATCAATCACTCCGAGCGCACAGGGCTCCATCATCTTCGACGACGACCGACTTTTAAAACCTTCCGAAGGTGTAGCTGTTGCTTGGCGAGCCTTCCAGACTTCATGGAGAGCCGAAGGTCGATCTGCGATCAAGGCTTGGATTGACGAAGGCCAACGCCAAAAGCAAGTTCGGAGCCAAGCTTCGAGCAGTCAGCCTCCTCCGAACCCGCAGGTTTAGAATTATTTAGGATTTTTTGATTATGTAAAGCTGATGCTTGTAAATATTTATCAATGAAAATCTTGTTTGTCATATTTTTAGGCTTTGCCTCTTATAGAAGATATCGAAGTGTTAGAGCTTAACAGCGAACTTCGCTCACTGTGGAACACCTTCGAACTTCTAAAGAGTTATAAGCGTCCTCGATTTCTTATCCCTCGAGATGACTCCGGCGTTATTGCGCCTGAAGTAATCAAAGACATATTGTCTTATATTAAAGAGGAAGATAAAGAGGGCGACGCAAACACCTCGTCTTCTGAAGACACTAATTGGTCCGAAGACGAAGGTGAAGCCCAAAATAAAAGATCTGAAGATCTTAGAAGCTGGGAGAGAAGCCCCGAGCGGCTTCGAACTTGGGCCGAGCTTCAACAAGAACAGAAGGATTTTAGAGCTTCGAAGGGGAGGAAGAGAGTTAAACGTAAAGTTCTTAGAACTTCCGATGTTGGAACTAGTCGTTCCACCCCTAGCTCTCGGGACCGAAGAGGTCTCCGATTCCTTCTTGGTATAGATACCAATTTTTCATAATGTAATTTGTAAATACATTTGTTTTGATAATGAATGCCGATTTAAAATTGTCTCCATATTTACTAGCCCCTCTTTGGGTATAAGCAACTTCGAACTGTATTCGAAGATGGTTATGCGCAAAGAAAAAACTTCGGAGTACAATTTTTTTGGGGGTTCGGAGCCCCTCTGTCATTTAAAGATCTTTTGAAATCTTATGAAATGTGTTCGACTATCTGTAATCAGAAGAATGGTAACTTGGTACCTTTGTTTATTTCATGAAAGAGATCAATTGAGATAACTTCCAGGACACTTTAATGTCTTAAAAAATTTTGTCACTTTGGACGCATATGAACAATCATTCGAAGCTCATGGCTTAAATGCTGCTTTGCTTTAGCCACCTTCGGCTGTTTTTTGCGGAAATCTACCAGCCGGAGCTTGGATTTCGCAGAAATTGTAGCCACCTTCGGCTATTTTTGCAGAAGTCTATCAGCCGGAGCTTGGACTTCGCAGAATTTGGCCACTTGGGCTCTTTTTTGCAGAAGTCTACCAGCCGGAGCTTGGACTTCGCAGAATTTGGCCACCTTCGGCTCTTTTTACGGAAGTCTGACAAGCTGCAGCTTGGACTCCGCAGATTTTGGCCACCTTCGGCTCTTTTTACGGAAGTCTACCAGCCGAAGCTTGGACTCCGTAGAGTGTGGTTTTGGGCTCTTTTACGGATGCCTACAAGCCGATGGCCTGGGCTCCGGATTATGTCAGCCCCCACACCGGAGGCTTCGACTTTATGGGTACGAAGTCCGGAAATACCTCCCAGCTTGATAACACTTCCCTCTCGAACGACTTCTGTCCCAGCGCGTCCGCTCGGGAGACTAGGAGCGTCAAGGGGAAAGTTAAACCACCGGGTGTATGCTTTATTAATTTAGAGGTGATTACAAGCGAATTACAAGGAGCCCTTATGCGAAGTATCGCTTTAGGTGCTCCGCATGCCAAGTGTGTGCTAGCTCTTCACCTTCTAAATTAGCTAATTTAAATGAACCAGGGCGCCCCGAGCGGACGATTAGATATGGACCTTCCCATTTATTGCCTAACTTCCCTGGTGCTATAATGCTTCGTAGAACAAGATGACCCGGCCTTAACTCGCTGAGCTTAACCTTCGGGTCATACCAAGTCTTCGTCTGCTGATGATACTTTGATAAATTAGCTACAGCTCGAAGCCTTGTTTCTTCTGACAAATCTAACGAAGCTTGTCTTTCTTCTTCGATGTCTGGTTCGGTGCTGCGAAGTGAGCCCCCTTTGAGCTCCGTTGGAGTCATAGCTTCATCTCCGAATAGCAGTCTGAACGGAGTAAAACCTGTGGACCTTGTTTGTGTAGTTCGAATGGACCACAAAATCTTCGGAAGTTCTTCGGTCCACAGTCCCTTTGATAGCCCTACTATTCTTCGATTTAGCCCTGATAAAATATTTCCATTGGCTCGCTCAACGGCTCCATTTGACTGAGGATGTCTCACTGCAGCAAAACATAGTTGAATGCCTAGGTCTTCGCAAAACTTCCTGAAGGGTTCTGCGTCGAACTGTGTTCCATTATCAACTGTGAGATATCTAGGCACTCCGAACCGACAAATAATGTTTTTCCAGAAGAATTTCTGTACATTATTCGAAGTGATAGCTGTTAAGGGCTCTGCTTCGACCCACTTAGAAAAATATTCGATAGCTACCACTGCGAATTTCAGATTTCCCTTTGCTAACGGAAAGGGACCAATTAGATCCATACCCCATCTGGCCATAGGCCATACCGGAGCAATGACTTGAAGAGTTGTTGGTGGGCGATGACTCCGTCGACCCATCCACTGGCATCCTTGGCAAGTGCGGACCAAGCTCTCCGCATCAGCTGTTATTGTGGGCCAATAAAGCCCCTGGCGAAGTGTTTTTCCTGCCAGAGCTCTAGGGGCTAAATGACTTCCACAAAGGCCTTCGTGAATTTCTCGAAGAATTCCTTGGCCTTCGGCTTGAGATATACATCGGAGTAGAGGGGAACATACTCCGGCCTTGTATAATATACCGTTGATTAGCTGATAGTTTCTTGCTCTGAGCTTTAATCTTGACAATTGGGGCTCTTCGGGCAAATTTGTTCCTCCTTGCAAGAGTTCTATGATTGAATCCTTCCAATCTGCACTAGGAATGCAGAGAATCTCTGCAGAAGCAACTTGTGGCACCGAAGGTATATTGAGCTCCTCATAGAAAGCTTCGTCAGGCACATCCACAGCTCCGGCAGCAGCCTTCGCTAAAATGTCCGCTTGCACGTTTTCAGCTCTTGGTATACTCCGAATGGAAATACCCTTGAAATGTGCTTCGATCTTGCGAATTTCTTCTAAGTACTTTGCAAGCTGTGGATGTCGGACTTGAAAACTTTTGTCTACGTGCCCTGCTACTATCTGAGAATCTGTTTTTATAATTATCCTTGTAGCCCCTAGAGCACGTGCTTTCCGGAGTCCCAATAATATTCCTTCGTACTCCGCTATATTATTGGTAGACTTAAAGTTGAGTCTTGCGGAGTACATTGCTCTTTGTCCTGACGGTGAAATTAATACTGCCCCAATGCCTGCTCCGGATGCTTGAAAAGCTCCATCGGAGTAAATAGTCCAAACTCCGTCATCTGATTTCTCCGGAGTCAACTTCGCAGGTGGAGTCCACTCTGCTACGAAGTCTGCTAGGACTTGAGATTTGATAGCTGTCCTTGCCAGGAAAGATATGCCGAAGGGTGCTAGCTCTACTGCCCACTTTCCAATCCTTCCAGTGGAATCTTTGCTTCGGAGCATATCTCCTAAAGGATACGAAGTTGGTACAATTACATTGTGAGCCAAAAAATAATGTCTTAGCTTCCTCGAAGCCATTATCAGAGCATAAACGAACTTCTCAAGTTCGGAGTATCTTGTCTTCGCTCCTGACAATGCTTCGGATACAAAATAGACAGGATTTTGGACCAACTTCCCATTGATATCAGCTTCTCTGACAAGGACTGCGCTGACTGCTGAGCCTGTGGCTGCAAGATACAGAAGTAGGGTTTCGTCCGCAATAGGCACCGTAAGTGTAGCAAGATTGCTGAGATAATCTTTAATATCTTCGAAGCTTTTCTGACACTCCGGTGTCCATGCAAAATCTTCGGACCCTTTCAAAGCTTTAAAGATTGGCAAGCTCCTCTCCGCAGACCTTGATAAAAACCTGCTAAGTGCGGCCAGGCGTCCGGTCAGCTTTTGCACTTGCTTCACATTCTCCGGAGGACTTCTTCCTGACGAAGACTGGGTTGGCTAACCACTCTGTATGGGCTACTTCTCTGATAATCCCAGCCTTCAACAGTTTTTCAACTTCGTCCTTAGCTAGAGCAGCTCTCTCTGCGGACATCTTCCGGAGCCCTTGTCGAACAGGCCGGGCCTTCGGGTTTACAAGCAAGCTGTGCTCAATAATATCCCGATCGACTCCGGTGATATCTTCGTCAGACCAAGCGAAGACATCCAAATTTTCTCCTACAACCTTTTCCAAGGAAGTTGCAACTTCGGGAGGTAAATCTTTACCAAATTGAAAAGTGTATTCTTTACCATCTTTGACAATGACCTTCGTTGCAATCTCTCCTTCGGGACTTGGTCTTGGAAATGACTTCTTCGAAGCTTCGGAGGAGGCTGAAAAAATTTCTCCATTTTCTTGAACACTGTTTACTTGCCTCGGGTCAAGAGGAGGACCATGACCATATTCTGCTCTCCGAGCTATGGCTTGATCTCCGAAGACTGTCAGAACTCCTGATTGTGTGGGCATCTTCATGCACAAGTAATTGTGATGCGCCACAGCTCCGAACTGATTCAACATGCCTCGGCCAAAGATAACATTATAAGCATACGGGGCATCCACCACATCAAAGATAACTTCTTCAGTTCGGGCTAGTAAACCTTCTCCGAAGGTTACTTCCAGGCCTATCTGGCCAAGTGCATCTAGCGGAGGTCCTGCAAAGCCTTGCAGAGGACGAGCCGCTGGGAGAAGATGCTTCCGGGAAATGCATAACTGATCGAAGGCTTGTACAAATATGATATCTGCCGAGCTACCTCCGTCAATTAGCACCCTTCGGACTTCAGTTCCGGCAATATCAGCAGTGATAACCAATGGATCTGCATGCGGGAACTTGATACCAGCTGCATCCTCCGCAGAGAAAGATATTGGAACGTGAGACCACTCCGGCATTGCAGCTGCAGATGACGAAGTCCCAATGTGGCCTACTTCTCGGACGTACTCTCTTCGCTGTCTCTTGGACATGCTTCCGAGGGTACCTCCTCCGGAGATAGGGAGAACTACTCTCTTCCCTCTATCTTGCCCTTCTTCTTGCTTCGGAGGTGGCATAACATTGGCCACCGGAGGATGCCTTGCAGCATCAAGATTTTCTATCCGCGCCACAGCCTGGACCGGCTCCGAGCGCACTGCTGCTGCTGGACTTCGGTCGGTACTACCTCGACCCGAAGTTCTCTCCAAGTATTCTCCCCGAAGGGTAAGAATAGCCTTGCAGGTGTCAGTTGCATGGCTGCGGTTCTCTCCATGAATACAGCAAAAAAGGGTCTGGCCTTTGCCAGCCGTTTTCCCTGGCGGCCTCCAGCCGCTGGACTTGTTCCCTGTAGGCTGTGGAGCTCTTGGTGCAAACCTCTGCGGGGGTGCAATGTTTAAGACCTCAGAACGAGGGTGCTTTTGCCCTCTTCTTTTATCATGTTGTACTTCGGGGACTGGCTCTTGCGGCGAAGCCGAAGTCTTCACCTCTGCTTTAACTTCTGTCAACACTGTCGAAGTAGCAGTAGTCCTCCGAAGCCAACCTTCTTCCGACTTCGAGTACTCCTCGAAGTACGACATCAACTGTGATACTGTGGTGATGCTTTTCCGATGCAATTTATCCAGAAGGCCTTTATGACTGACGCCTTCCCGAGCCGCATCAACCACCGAGGATGTGGACAGCCCCCGAATTTGCGACTTCGTGTGAGCGAAGCGCTTGAAGTACTGCCTCAATGTTTCTCCGGGGAGCTGTTTCACTTGGAAAAGGCTTCCTGTAGACATGGGGGGCACGAAGGTGCCCTGAAAGTTACTTATGAACTTCCTTTTTAACCGTGACCAAGAATCGATTGATCCTGGCTTTAAAGACCAGAACCATCTCAACGCCACTCCTTCAAGGGCTAACGGGAAGCACTTCGCCATAGTTTCTCTGTCTCCGCCACTAGCCTCGATTGCTAGGGCATAAGAACGCGCAAACTCACTGGGATCTTCGTCTCCGGCATACTTGCTAAGCTTCGAAGCTTTGAACCTTGGATCGAAGCGAACCTTCTGAAGCTCGGGATGCAACGGAGATTCATTGTCGTAAGAGGCGTTCTCCGGGGCTTCGGGATAGTCAAGATCGTCGTCTTCGTGCACTTCGGGGATAGCTGGGGTGGCTTGAGGGCGAAGCCTGTTCGCAGCCTCCTGTCGCCACCTCGCTACCTCGGCTTGAAGATTGGCCATTTGAGTGGCCATGTCTCCAAGGCTATCTTCATCTCCTCCGGAAGGACCTTCCGGGTCTTGAGAACTGGTATGATCAGTTCCGATCGGAATGGAGGGTGGCAGAGTGGCTCCGGGCGGTCGGAGTGTAGAAGGGGTTAATGGAGAGGTTTCGTATCCTCGAGGGATAGAAGCCCCTTGCGGAGTTTGAGGTGGAGGGATAGTCGAAGACCCTCCGACTTCGACCGTGTCGAAGGGTATCTCTCCGGAGATCCGAGAGGACCTCCGAGTGGGATTGCGAGGTGCACTCCGCTTAGGAGGCATGATGCAAGAGGTTGGTAGAGAACGAAGTTTTTTGGACTAAGTTCCCCACGGACGGCGCCAACTGTTGGCGTAAAAGATTACGCTAACAGGTTTCTGTAGAAAAGAAACTAACAAACGAAGTGTTTGCGAAGCAAACTGTTCTAAGCCTCCAAAAGGATAATAACTTAGAATAGTTCGAAAGTGTGTATTGATTCACTTGTAATCGGTCCCTATTACAGGGTGAAATGGGGGGTATTTATAGGCCCAAACATTAAGGAAAAGACCTATTTACCCCTCTATTACAACCGACATTAAGGAAACTATTTGTTTTCCTTAATAGGGCTAAAATGGTAAAAGACTAATCTAATAGGATAGAAGATAAGTCTTCCATCTTAGCTGGCAGAAAAGATCCTGGAAAGCTTTGGTTCGAAGATATACTTCGAACCAATGCCAGTCTTCGGACTCCTGACGAGGTTCCAAGCCGCCTTCGAAGATGACCTTCGGACTATCTTCGAACTGGTTGGCTGTCTTCATGTTGCTTTGGCAATAACCCCGAAGATGGGATATTTTCCCCCAACAATGAGTATCCAATGTCGATAGCCGACATGCTGATCAACGATGCTTCAGGATACAAGGTACTAAGTATTCTTGATGGCAATGCTGGTTATAATCAATTTTTTATGGCCGAAGAGGATGTCTACAAGACTGCCTTTCGATGCCCTGGTTTTGTCGGTTTGTTCGAGTGGGTCGTCATGACTTTTGGTTTGAAAAATGTCGGCGCCACATATCAGAGCGCTATGAACTTGATCTTTCATGACTTGTTAGGAGTTATGTTAGAAGTTTACATCGATGATGTCGTAGTCAAATCGGATGCTATGGGAAACCATTTAGCTAATTTGAAGGTTGCTTTCGATAGGATGCGACAGTATGGGTTGAAAATGAACCCACTCAAGTGTGCTTTTGGTGTGTCGGTGGGTAAGTTCTTAGGTTTCATGATTCACGAGAGAGGCATAGAAATTGATCCTAAGAGACTTGAGAAGATTAGAAACATTGCAGCGTCGACGTGCAAAAGGGATGTGCAAAATTGGTAGGCAAGATGAACTATTTGCGTCGCTTTACATCCAACTTGTCCGGCAAGATTGATGCCTTTGTCCCCATACTCCAGCTAAAAAACGAAGCCGAGTTCACTTGGGGTGCAAGCCAGCAAAGTGCTTTTGAGAAGATCAAGGAGTGCTTGTCATCACTACCAGTGGTGAGAGCGCCCAAAGCCGGGATTCCGTTTTGGCTATACATCACTGCTGAAGATAGCGTGATTGGGGTCGTGCTAACCCAGGAGGTAGAAGGGAAGGAGTGCATCATCACATTCTTGAGCCACCACCTGCTGGACACCAAAACCAGGTACGCGTTTGTGGAACGATTGTGTTTATCACTTTACTATGCGTGCACCAAATTGCGCCATTATCTTCTCCCCACTACATGTGTTGTCGTTTGCCAAACCGATGTTATAAAGCACATGTTACAGAAGCCAATTCTAAGTGGAAGAATCGGAAAATGGGCTTACGCGTTGATTGAGTACGATTTTGCCTACGAACCCCTAAGAGCGATGAAAGGCCAAATCGTGGCCAACTTTATAGTTGATCACCACGTAGATGTCAGCTGGAGTGATACCATTGCTCTAGTTGAAGTAGTGCTGTGGAAACTTTATTTTGATGGTTCGGCCTGCAAGAGTGGCCAAGGCATTGGGGTGGTTCTCATATAACCTAATGGAATGCACTTTGAAACTTCGGCCCGTCTAGAATTCTCTTCCACTAATAACCAAGCCGAATACGAAGCTTTGTTACTAGGTCTTGAGTTACTAGAGTCTGTAGGTGCTAGGCATGTCCACGCATACGGTGATTCTTGGTTGGTAGTGCAACAAGTAGCTAAGAGTGCTCAATGTTTTAACGGCTTGCTGAATAGTTACTTGGATAAATGTCTAGACGTAGTTGCCACTTTTGATGACTTCAAAATCTCTCACGTGTCAAGAGAGGCCAATTTAGTCTCCAATGATTTGGCTCAGCAAGCATCTAGCTACCAAGTCAGGAGAGGAAAATTTTCCGTATTGGAGAAGCCGGTGTTTGGTCTCACTGCCGAAGACAATGACGGTGGGCAGGCACACCCTCCAAATCGAACCCCTCTAGTCACCGAAGGTCACTGCTCACCAAGGATCCTGGATCGGAGTGCCCCGCCGACTGTTGGAACAATTGCGTTAGTTCCAGCAGGTTTTTCTATGGTGGAGTATGATGTGGAGAGTGAACCTCGATGGGTTCTCACAGGGAGAGATAGGGTTTATACTGGTTCGGGCCTCCCCTAGGGGATAATAGCCCTACGTCCAGTTTATGGTGGATTGGGCATGGTGTGCCTTAGTGTGGAGAAGAGAACTACAGGGTCTCATGGCCCCCTCTGGGGTGTCCCCCTGTTACAAGGGCTTGGCCCTGCTTATATAGGCACGCAGGCCAGAGGAAAAGACTGGGATGCCCCCTATGAGCCTCAGGCTCATAGGGGCAGAGAGGGGAAAAGGAGCTAGCTACAGTACAAAAGGTGCCAGACAACTTTACAGCCTTACTGGCGTGTCAGGCTGCGCTAGGCTTTGGCCAGCTAAACGACATACCAGGGGCAGAGGGGCCCCCGGTATGGACTGCGCTTGGCTCCGGAGGGCGGCCTCCGGACTGGGCTCCGGAGGATGGCCTCCGGGCTTGGCTCTCGGAGGGTGGCCTCCGGGCTTGGCTCCCGGAGGGTGGCCTCCGGACTTGGCTCCCGGAGGGTGGCCTCCGGACTTGGCTCCGGAGGGCGGCCTCCGGGCTTGGCTCTCGGAGGGTGGCCTCCGGACTTGGCTCCCGGAGGGTGGCCTCCGGACTTGGCTCCCGGAGGGTGGCCTCCGGACTTGGCTCCCGGAGGGTGGCCTCCGAACAGGACTCCGGAGGGTGGCCTCCGGGCTCGGCTCTCAGAGGGTGGCCTCCGAACAGGACTCCGGAGGGTGGCCTCCGGGCTCGGTTCTCGGAGGATGGCCTCCGGACTTGGCTCCCGGAGGGTGGACCTCCGGCTTCCGAACTTGGCTCCCGGAAGGCGGCCTCCGGGCTTGGCTCTCGGAGGGTGGCCTCCGGCCTCCGGCGCCCGGAGGGTGGCCTCCGGCGTCCTGCGCCTGGGCCTGAATCGGGGGCTCCGGGCCGGACCTCCTAGTCTAGGGGCTCCGAGGCTGCGGGCCCCGAAAGGCACCTTGGGACCTAGAAACAACACTTAGAGAAAACAGGCTCCGACAGTACCTGGTTCTGGGCCGAAGGCTGTCGGAGGCTGACGTCATTTGGCCCCTGTTTAAGGGAAATATATTCCCCCAACAGTAGCCCCTCGCGTGTAGGCCTTCGGAACGAAGGGGTGCACGCGCCCTTAGGACAAATGACCTGAAAACACTTCGGAGGAAACGTACCCCCGGAGCCAAGACCGAAGAAGACCTCGATTCCCGGGGGTAATAAATGCTCGTGCCATAGTGGCCTCGGGGAGCCCGAACGGCTCCGCAACGGTCATAAAAGTTACCGTTACCTTGCTTGGGCTTGATTTGCTTTCGCCGGAGGCCCATCTGGTGGTGGGCTCGGCCCATGACGGTTGGAATTCTTACCGCGCCTATAAATAGAGACTTACCGCATGCGGCTCCGGCACACTTTCATTCACTTCTTTCTTACCGCCTTGCCACCTTCGCTCTCTTCTTCCTCCTAGCCTCGCAGAGCGTCCTTCGCTAGCTTCTAGCCCTTCGCCATCCTTTAGTCCTTCGCGCCGAAGTCTGATCAGAATGCCGAAGAAGGCAGCGACGAAGCCCCTGGTTTTGGGCTCGAGCTCAGGCTCCGCCCAAGCGCAGGCGGCGGCCGCAGCAGCCGCGGCAGCGAAGCCCGCAGCTAGGCGACTGGGGCCGAGGGACCTTCGGACGCCCTCCGACAGGTTCGAGCAGACCCTGGAGATGAGGGCTTCGATTTCTACGGAGGAGTCGGTCCGGAGAGCCTGCGAGGGGAAGATTGCGGCGAAAATCCAATTAAGGGTTCCGGAGAAGTCGGAGGCCGTACCGAAGCCTCGGGCCGACGAAGTGGTGGTGTTTGAAGCTTTCTTCGAGGCCGGCCTCGGACTGCCTGCGGTGGGGATGCTGAGCGAAGTCCTCAAGGCCTACAACCTCGAGCTCCCTCAGCTTTCGCCCAACGCAGTGGCGAGGCTGGCTGTTTTTGAGTGGGCCATGAGGGCCGAAGGCTGCGAGGGCCGCGCGGACGTCTTCGTTGCTCTTCACGATGCCAACTGCCAGCCGAAGCCCAGGGAGGGGACGGACCGCGTCAAGAGGGCGCTGGCCTTCGGCAGCGCCAACTTCCAGCTCCGGAAGGAGTTCCAGGACGCCTTCCCTGCGAGGGCTGTAAACAACAAGTGGTATTCGAGATGGGACCAAGAATGGTTCTACGCCTCCGTCGGCGCGAACTCTCCCCTTCGGAGTACCAACGCCCACATCCTGTACCGGCGCGAAGGGGTGGTGGAGACCAGCGAAGGCCTCCTTCAATCGAGGATCTCGCTGCTCCGAAGGGTGGCAGCGAAGATGAGCATGAGGGACCTAGCAGAGGAGTTTGTTACCCTTCGGCTTAGCCCCCTCGCGCGCTCCTGGCCGGAGGGTCTCTTCCGGGCTTCGGGTCGAGGAGAACTCAGCGAGCTGGCCTTCGACCGCTTCTGTAAGGCTTCGCGCCCTTCCTGCTTTTAACACTTGAACACTTTGCCCCTAACTCAACCTTGTCGTGCAGCCGACCTCGACATGAGGACCCCGGAGGAGGCCATTGCGGCGGCGGACCGAGTCGTCGGGACTCCGACCCCCGAGGAGCAGAACCAGCGCCTCGCCCTGGTGGGGTCCTGGGAGCGCTGGAACAGAGTGTGGACCGCGCTTGGCCTCGGAGGGCTCCCCGCTCTGCCGGACTTCGCCCACCTGGCTGCCTCGTCGGCCGGAGCCAAGAGGAAGAGGGGGGACGAGGACGAAACGGACGCCTCGGGGGAGGCTGCGGCGAAGCCCGCAGCTACTCCGACCCCCAAGAAGGCCGCGAAGCCCCTGGCGGCGAGGGCTTCGGAGGAGGAGGCAGATGCGCGCACTCCTGCTGCCAAGGAGGCCATGGATGCCCTGGCTGAACCAACTTCGGGCGCGAAGGTGGATGCGCCAGCTTCGCAGCGAGGGAGCTGGAGGACGCACTTAGCCCCTGGTTCCTTCCAGGAGATCTCTGATGATGGTAAACCCTTTTCCTTTTCGCATGCTTCTCTTCAATACGCGGGTTTTGACTTGGCTTCCTGCAGAGGACGAAGATGATGCGAGGCCCGCTGTGGCGAAGCCGGCAGGCGAAGGCGGATCGAACCGCGCCGAAGCGAAGTCCGCAGAAGCTTCGAGCAGCAGCAGCAGCAGCAGCGACTCGGAGTCCGAGAGTACTTCGTCTGACGACGGAGGCAGTGGCGACCGCGAAGTCCCTCGAGGCGAAGAAGAGGTGGACGTGGTGGGCCTGAGCCCTGCCTCGCCGGAGCCCGCGGAGACCACCGTGGCGGTGATTCACCCCTTCAAGCCGAGGGGGGGCGTGACGGCGGCGGCGATCCTCGGCTTCCGTGAGGCCTGCGCTTCTGCGGAGGAGGGGGACTTGGTGGCCCAGCTTAGCCACCGAGATCCCACGGAGCTCTTCGTTAGCTCGAACGAAGTCCTCATGCGGGTGAGCGGAGCCCCTTGCAGCTTCGAACTATACTTTGTCTCTTGGTTAATACTTATGGTTTCTTGAATTCCTGCAGGCCCTCGCACTGAACGTGGCAGCTTCGACTGCTGCTGACCGGCGGATGGAGCGCCTCGCAGAGGAGAAGGAGGCCCTTCGCCGCGAGGTCCTGGAAGAAGCCGAGAAGCGGAGACGGGCCGAGGCTTCGGCTGCTGAGGCGAAGGAAGCCTTGGCCTTGGAGACGGCTCGGCTCCGCGCGGAGCTCCAAGCTTCGAAGGACGCCGAGGCCCGTCAGGCGAAGGAGAACGAGGAGCTCTGTCAGCGAGCTCGGGATCTTGAAAGCTTTGTCGTGGCTAATCTTGGCGAGGCCACCCAGAGCCTGACCGAGGTCCTTGAGAAGATAGGGACCGAGTGCCGGACTCCGAAATTTGGCGATCAGGACCCGATTGGGGACCGCGCCGATTTCTTGAAGACCGCAGCTTCGGTAGCGGACGAGGCGCTGACGGGCTTTGCCCTTATGGCCGGTCGCGTCGCGGGCCAAGGAGTATTGCATCTGCTCCATGCCGCGGGGTGTGACCACCTTCGGACTGCGACCTCCGTGACCCCAGTGGCCTTCGGTGGTCCTCACTTGGTGACGCCTCCGGGCGAAGTCCGCGGGGCCTGGCGGCGGCTGCAGGAGCCTTGGAAGGAGCAAGGCTGCGAGGCAGTCCTTGACCTCATGAAGGCCCTTCGACAACGCCGGTTCAAGGGGCCCACCAACTCGGACAAGCCTTCGACCTCGACGCCTCCGCCTCCGCCTCCGAAGGTGTAGATCTCCTTAGGCTTCCTTGTAATACCTAGCTGTAGGCTTTGTAAAAACTTATCAGTTTATTAATATGAATGCGGGGGTTTTTTATACCTGCCCAGGCTCAGCCTTCGAGCATAGACCTCGAAGTCCTCGAGGACTCTGAAGGGCTTCGACAACTGTGGGCGATTCTTGAAGTAGCTAGGTCCGAAGGCCCTCCTCGGTTTAAGCTTCCGAGGGGGCCTAGGGGCGAAGCCATCTCCGAAATAGCTCAGGATTTGCTAGCCGCTGTGAAGGAGGAGCCCCTTCAGAGCCCTTTACTTTTACCTTCGCGAGTGGCCTTAGCGAGCGACGAAGCCCTAGACTTTTCTGCCTTCGACACGGCTCCGCCTGCTCCGCCTGCCTTCGGACGGGCCGGTCGAGGGAGAGCGGGCTCCGACGAGGCAACATCCAGCCGAGGGGGCCCCCGCCGAAGGAGAGGCAAGCGAGGGTTGGGGCCTCGCACTCGGTTCTTTTTAGGCTTAGACACAGATTACTCGTAGTTTGGTTTTCGAAGCATGTTTGTAACATACTTCTCAATTGTCTCTTAATGAACGGAGTTTATTATATTCGCATACTTCGTTTGTATGCTTTGCATTGTCTGGCTTCGAACGCTTTGTTTGTCACGCTCGTACTGCGCATTACACTCGCACACCTCGCATACATTCTTCCCCCCTTTTGCTCGTGGCAGCTAGGGACTTAACCGTTGCTGGTGCGGGCGAAAAATAAACATGCGAAGGGGTGCGCCTTTTCGGCGGCTTCGGATATCGAAGGCCTCTTACGGGCTCCGAACGCATCGATTGGGTGCGAAGCAAGGCTTCCGCATACCCAATTTGAGCGAAGCATGCTTCGGCATGCCGGGGTTTGGATGCTGTGCGTGAGCGGGGCTCTGAAACGCACTTAGATTATGGCGAAGTATGACTTCGAGACGCTTAGGCGTATAGTATATGAGCACGCGAAGCTAGGCTTCGGAGCGTGTTTAGATAATGAAGCAAGGCTTCAGAACTTGGTCCTGTAATGAGAAGGATATTTGGTGTGGATTCACCGAACCTGAGATAATGTGAGCCACCTTCGACTCTGAGCCACCTTCGACTCTGGGTCACCTTCGACCCTGGGATGCTTCGGGTGCGGAACCCGGAATCCCTGGGATGCTTCGGGCGCGGAGCCCGGAATCCCTGGACGCGTCGGGCCAGTGGCCCGGAGTCCTTTTAGCCCACTGCTACGGGCCCGGGGGCACTGTGTAGCCTTTCGGAGGGGTACTCCGGGTTTTATAAAGCGAAGCAGGGCTTCGGTTTTAAATAAGGCGAAGCGTGGCTTCGGGTTTAAATAGGGTGAAGCATGGCTTCGGTTTTTAAGTAAAGCGAAGCATGGCTTCGGGTTTAAATAAGGCGAAGCGCGGCTTCGATTTTTGAACACGGCGAAGCATGGCTTCGGTTTTTAAGTAAAGCGAAGCATGGCTTCGAGCTTATGTTAATGTGACTGCAGATAGGTGCATCGAAGTAAGGCTTCGGGTGGTACTTACCTTGTAGCCCTCGGGCTCCGATGACCTTTGAAACGTGGAGCGGAGCCCCTTGCCGGAGAGCGGGCTCCGGTATGCGAAGGATGGAGGAAGGCGAAGGTGGCCTTCGATCTGCCCTCGAAGCCCCTTGCCGGAGGGTGCGCGAAGCGGGAAGGCCTCGATGCTCCCCCCTCGGGCGCGCTTCGGGTTGCAGGCAGTGGTAGAGAACTTAGCTTCTAGGACTGAGGTCCCCACGGACGGCGCCAACTATTGGAACAATTGCGTTAGTTCCAGCAGGTTTTTCTATGGTGGAGTATGATGTGGAGAGTGAACCTCGATGGGTTCTCACAGGGAGAGATAGGGTTTATACTGGTTCGGGCCTCCCCTAGGGGATAATAGCCCTACGTCCAGTTTATGGTGGATTGGGCATGGTGTGCCTTAGTGTGGAGAAGAGAACTACAGGGTCTCATGGCCCCCTCTGGGGTGTCCCCCTGTTACAAGGGCTTGGCCCTGCTTATATAGGCACGCAGGCCAGAGGAAAAGACTGGGATGCCCCCTATGAGCCTCAGGCTCATAGGGGCAGAGAGGGGAAAAGGAGCTAGCTACAGTACAAAAGGTGCCAGACAACTTTACAGCCTTACTGGCGTGTCAGGCTGCGCCAGGCTTTGGCCAGCTAAACGACATACCAGGGGCAGAGGGGCCCCCGGTATGGACTGCGCTTGGCTCCGGAGGGCGGCCTC